>CABHPH010000940.1:37303-53262 GCA_902168325.1 Peromyscus nudipes
TTTTTTTTTTTTTTTTTTTTTGGTTTTTCAAGACAGGGTTTCTCTGTGTAGCTTTGCGCCTTTCCTGGAACTCACTTGGTAGTCCAGGCTGGCCTCAAACTCACAGAGATCCGCCTGGCTCTGCCTCCCGAGTGCTGGGATTAAAGGCGTGTGCCACCACCACCTGGCTGGTTTGGTTTTTTCAAGACAGGGTTTCTTTGTGTAGTTTTGGAGCCTGTCCTGGATCTTGCTCTATAGATCAGGCTGGCCTCGAATCCTACAGGAGCCAAATGGAAGACAGTAAGCCCAGAGGAAGGCAGACATTGGGAGTCAATCAACCCAGAGACTCGAGAGAAGAGAGAAAAAGAGAGAGAGAATGAGGACTAATTCAGCTCCTCTATGTTAATGACCTAAATGACTCTCCCTGTTCTATCCCTTCAGGCCTTCATTCAACACAGCATGGCTCTCTTTATCATGTGATTTTTTTCCTAATGTCTGCCTTTCTCTCTGCTTACTGTCTTCCATTTGGCTCCTGTAGGATTCTCTGCTCAGTATTTTCTTACAAAGACCACTGTCGAAATCTCTCTTTGAATGTCACAGACTACTTCTAAGTAATTTTTGAAAGAATTCTTTCCTTTGAAAATGTTCTTTCCTTTGAAAATATACTAGGTACAAAATACATGCCAATGTAGAGAATAAACAATCACCTAAACAGCGGAGCCAAACTAATCTTTACAGAGTACAATGGTAATGATCAGGAAATTTCTTTCTTACATAATTACAATAAAAGGGAACATATAGACATTTGTTCATTCAGCAACTTTCTATCTTGACTCTGTAATATGCTACGGATGCCGCACACATAGAAAGAAGAGAAGAGATAGAGTCAGTCAGTCTTTAAGTTTTCTCAATGTTTCATCCTTCAGCTGATTTACTCTGGGTACCTTTCTCATGAATGATCATTCATTTCTATGCTTATCTGTCTTTTGTCTATAATTTCACATTCCTCTCTCCACAGAAAGTCAAACCCATTCTCTGTTCAGAATAACTCTCAACAACAATATTTTTCATATAGGATTGAGCATGTCTTCAGACAGCATGCTGTGCTAGAAGTAAGACTTGCTATTAGGAAAATGTGATTAAGAATGGCCCTACTGTTCATGTGTTTCCGCTAGTTTGGCTATGAACCAATAGCTGAGGAGCCCCCATGGGAGTGGACCAGGCCCTCTGGATAATTGAGACTGTTGATTAGCTTGAACTGTTTAGGAAGCTTCCAGGCAATGGGACCAGGACCTGTCCTTGGTGCATGAGCTGGCTTTTTGGAACCTAGGGCCTATGCTGAGACACTTTGCTCATCCTTGGTGCAGAGAGGAGAGGATTGGACCTGCCTCAACTGAATCTACCAGGCTGGGCTGACTGCCCAGGGGAGACCTTGCCTTGGAGGAGGTGGGAATGGAGAGTGGATTGGGAGGGAAGACCAGGGGGTGGGAGGAGGGAGAACAGGGAAATCTGTGGCTAATATGTAAAATTAAATTAATTATAAAATAAAAATATTAAAAAAGAATGGCCCTACCATACATAAACCATGTGATTTTTCCTGACTCATGTAAACTATCAAAGCCCTTGTTTCCTTCCTATGAAATAGAGGAACAAGACTAGATTTTTCTGTGAGATGTCTGATGCTCAACACCTGCTACAAAATAGCAAAATGTTATGAAATGATGTTGATTGCTTTGCAGATATTGATATCTATCTTTTTTTTCTTGTTGTTCCCTGGGACATCTTAGAGTAGAGGAAAGTAAGTATGGGGAAGATCAATTGGACATAAATGGACCCTATTCCAAGTATAGGACTTTCATTTCTAGCCCTAACTGACTGTGCTCTAGAAGGGAAGGTCAAATCTCAAATATTTTTAAGAACAATGCAATCAGAGACTAAGCTTAATCTTCAAATACACACATTGTACTGTTACAGTAACAAAAGCCCAAATATTGCAAATGATCATCAGTAGAAAAAATGGAAAATTGAAGCCTATCACCCCAAACGTGAAGGATAGTTCTAACAAATACAAGCATAGTGGGATGGAGAATCAGTAGTCTGGGCTGAAGTAGCCATATACAGCAAGTAAAGAAAGCAAACTGTGAGCACACTGGTCAAGACTAGTGGCTGCTGAGATGACCATGAATCTGACCAAGGACTTCTGCTGGGCTTCATTATACCTTCTCTGTAATGTGCTTACAAATTTGGGCACATTTTGTACAATGTGATGTATGTACACTGAAAGTCCACTCTCTTTCCAAGTAAATGGATGAATAACCAAAGCCTTAACAAGAAAGGTGCATCTTTACCCTTGACTGTACTCCCTGTGGGCACCTGGACCTGCTCCTCCTTCCAATAATGAATTTGTACTTTTCTTTATTTTTTAATTATTTATTATTTTTATTTTACATGCATTGATGTTTAACCTGCATGTGAGGGTGTCAGATCCTCTGTAACTAAAGATACAGAGAGTTGTGAGCTGCCATGTGGGTGCTGGGAATTGAACCCTGGTCCTTTGGAAGAGCAGCCAGGGCTCTTAACATCTCTACAGTCCTGTATTTTTCTTATTTCAAAATAAGTCCATATGTGATTTCTATCCTATCTGAGATAATGGGTACACCCAACTGATGACAGTCCTATCATAAATAAAGTACATGTCCTCTAGTAGTCTTTAAAAGTGCTTAAAATGTGGCTTTTACAGTATCTTCTCAGAACTCATAAATATTGTTCAAGGAGTCAGTGAAAAAGAGTATCCCACAACTTTGTGAATAAATATGGAAACCTGAATCCTCTTTCTGTATAAATGCCACCACCATTTAAAAGCAATGTTTTTCAAAAGATGTAATTTAAGCATAAATAAACAACAACTTACTGCAAAATATTATGACTTTGTTGGAGAACAAGCAAACCACAATTGTGAAAGTAAAACTTCAATGTAGTAAATATATTACTTGTCACAGTTAAAAATATTTACAATATCTTATTTAAGTAGTGTAGTGAAATCTCATAGAATAACAAGTGTATCTGAAAGGCATCACATATGTGAGTCAATGCATGTTCATGTATCTTTAAAATAAGCTGAATCTGGACTATTTTGCTAAGTAATTATAAGAATTAACAGGCATGCTATTTAAATGTCACAGCATTGCTATTAGAGAAGAAAAATGACACAGAATAATATACCAAACATTTCAGTACATGGTTGAGCACACTTAAAAATCTCTGGGTTCAGGAGGCCTAAGTAGGAGGATTGAGAGGCCAGCTTGTGCTATCCAGTGAGGCCTTGTTCAGAAACAGAGTTAAAGTTGATCCATAGAAAAATATATTCATCAATCTATGTAAGTGATGGCTGTATATGATGAAATGACATTTGGAAAAGTTGGGGACAGAGCTGCTTAGCCAGTGAAGACCGCACTGGGATGACTATGGACCTGGCATAAATGCTAAGTCTCTTCCTTTAAAATTAAATTTAACTTTGTATGTGTAAATAACTTAAACAGTTAACATTTTGTGGATGTCTATTGAAGAAACAGTGCTATGCTAAGTAGGGTATGTGCATCACTGTCTGTATTGTACACAGAAATCTTACTAAGACTCCCTTTCCCCCATTTTACACTGATGATAAACTGAAATTCAGAGAAGTCAGATGCTATTGTCTGGTTAAAGCAACTTGTGAGGGCAGATCCAGGATTAGGATTTAAATATATCAGAATCTATTTTCTGAGCATTTTAATTTTGCCAATACATCAAAAATATCAAATTTCAAAAGGAAAAATGCATGTGAATTGTATATGTATATATATATTAAAATTAAAATGACTAAAATTAAAATATGGGGACATTTTTTATGTAGAGATGAGACAACTATAAAACCACAGATAGAAAATGAATATAAATCTCAGAGACATAATGATGTAAGACTTTAATATTCCACATGCAAAATGGGTAAATAAGGAAAATATAGTATATTTAATGTTAACAGCTAAATGATTTGATAACATGTCATTATGAGAAGTAAAATATTTACCATAACAAAACACAAGGAATGACTGAAAGGGACTGTAATTATAGTGAAAATTCCCTTTAGAAGACATAAGAAAATGTATAAATTTGGTTGCAATAGGTAGTGCTCAATTCCAGGAAAAGAACAAAGTGTAATGCCATGTAAGTACAAAAGCACTCATGTGAAACCTATTATTGTATATGCTAATGTAAAGTTAATATAAAAGAAAACAAATTTAAAGAGAAAATAAGTAGGTCAAATGATGCTTATTTTGGCATTGCGGTAATATGAATGATTTTGTCTTTGTTATTTAAGACATTAATTTTATGTGTTTTATAACTATAAGTACTTTAATCATCTAAAAGAAAAACCACAACCTGTTTATTTGTATTTTTAAGGGATAATAATGAAATAAAATATAATATAATATGATAAACAACCACTCATACTTATGAATTAGACCAAACAAACAAACAGAAGGAAAAGAGCCCAAGAGAAGGCATAAGACTAAAAGATCCACTCATTGACACACACTGGAAGCCATAATATATATGCAGAATATCTGAAGCAGACTTGTGGTAGCCCTGTACATGCTGACCTGTTTATTTTTAATATCTCCATGGGAAAGGTGAAGGTTCATTTTGAAGTCTTAATTTGTCTATCTTCCTCACTTCAGCTGTACACTTTGAGGAATTCTTTTTATCCTGTGTGCAATTTGCCTTAGCTCCTAGTGATATCTTCCTTAACAAAACTGTAATTTCACCAAAAGGGAAAGATGGTACACATGAATATATGTGTGAACACTTGTGCAATAAAAACAGCATCCAAAGATCAGCAGCATTATTTCTTATTGCATGTAATTATCTTATTTCTGTTATAGTAAAAAGCAAGAATGAAAAGGTAGTAGGAGAATTATAGCAGAGAACATATGCTGATGAATTCTTTTAAGGACTAAAATGGCAACTGCACTTTGCTACACTGTATCTTGAAGATTACACAAAAGAAGACATTCAGTCACTTCTTACCTGCAGATCTAAAGAATGATGAATTGGAATGCTTCATTCTTCCTCTGATTTGAATGCCCAGTCTTCAACATCAGTATCAAAACAAGAATTTTTCTGTTTATCTATTTAATGCTTATAAAAAATGTATAGAACTTCAGAGAATTAATGAGTAGTGCAAGCATTTGTCTCTAGGAACCAGGAGAATTACAACTGAGGGTCAACAAAGGTCTGGGTAAATCTTGAGTATGACAAATGTTCTTAGCAGAAAACCTACAACCTTTGTTCATGCAAAGATATGTTCAAGTAATATATTTGGAAAATACAGATAAATACTTAAATCATAAACAGTATTGACCTCACTATAAGAAGATTCATTTTTTTCAATTCCCTTTTCTTAAAATTTTTTATTTTATAATTTAATTTGATTTTACATATCAGCCACAGATTTCCCTGTCTTTCCCACTCCTGCCCCCCCTGCCCCCCACCTTACCACCAGCCCACCCCTCATTCCCATCTCCTCCAGGGCAAAGACTCCCCTGGGGATTCAGCTCAACCTGGTAGATTCAGTCCAGGCAGGTCCAGTCCCCTCCTCCCAGGCTGAGCAAAGTGTCCCTGCATAAGCCCCAGGTTCCAAACAGCCAGCTCATGCACTAAGGACAGGTTCCTGTCCCACTGCCTGGGTGCCTCCCAAACAGTTCAAGCTAATCAACTGTCTCACTTATCCAGAGGGCCTGGTCCAGTTGGGGCTCCTCAGCTATTGGTTCATAGTTCATGTGTTTCCATTCCTTTGGCTATTTGTCCCTGTGCTTTTTCCAATCTTGGTCTCAACAATTCTCGCTCATATAATCCCTCCTCTTTCTTGCCAATTGGACTCCTGGAGCTCCACCTGTGGCCTGGCCGTGGATCTCTGCATCCACTTCCCTCAGTCATTGGATGAGATTTCTAGCATGACAGTTAGGGTGTTTGGCCATCCTATCACCAGAGTAGGTCAGTTCAGGCTTTCTCTAGATCATTGCCAGTAGTCTATTAACATTTAAGGAAGCGTTTTCTCCTTCACTAATAAGAAGGGAATCACAGACACCATATAACAATGGCCTCTACAGTGAGTGTTGGTGGTTGTGAGCAGTATTGTGGGTCTTTGATTAGATTTTCTTTACTCTGTTATTTTCCAGCTTAGGAAGGATTTTCTGGGCAATAACTGTCTTCCTGCAGTCAGCTTATAATGTTGATAGGTACAACCTTAAGAGGTAGGTCATCAACAAAGTTTGAATACATTCTGCTCCAGAATGGACAGAGCAAACTTCAAGGTAACCTGCAATGAAGCAAATTACTATCCCACTGCTCTTACAACTTTGTGTTATATTAATCCCTGGATTTAAGAATAGGAATATTTCTGATGTGCTTTTGAAAGTCTGATGTAACTCTGTTTAAGAAAGGACAACAGAATTCTCTAGAATATGAGGTCATAAACCTTTGAAAAAAAGTGTGCTGAGTAAGTTTTTTTCCTGCATTACCTTCTGGGTACAGTAGCTGTGGTTGGTTGTTAAAAAATACCAAAGAAATAAGAAAGAATGGAGAATGCTCAGGAGGCAGTTTATTTCAAATTCTTGCAAATGCAGGGAGATTGGAAAGATGTCCCTGTGCTTGAAGAAGCAATGATTGAGACCTGAACATATTTGTGTAGATGAACGGTCTTATTAAATAAGAAACACAGAGCCAATGCAGAGATGAAAGCCCAAGAGGTCAGAGCTAAAAACCTTACACTTCACTGCTGCTGTTGTCCTCTTCATCAAGAGAGCTACTTCCTGTCTGTTTGTCTTTTTTATAGACTTTCTATTCTGCCTTCTCATTAGTTGCAAACCCAACCACATGACCTCCTCGTCACTGCCTGTCTGTACAGACCTCCAGGTCTTCTATGGTTGGTACTGAGATTAAAGGCGTGTGTCTCCATGCTGGCTGTATCCTTGAACACACAGAGATCGGCCTAGCTCTGCCTCCCAAGAGCTGGGATTAAAGGCATGCACCACCACTGCCCAGCTTCTGCTATGGCTTGCTATTAGCTCTGACCCCCAGGCAACTTTATTTATTAACATACAAATAAAATCACATTTCAGTACAATTAAAATACTACCATATTTGTTTTTCTTTGTCTTCTGCATGTGTGAACATCCATGCGGTGTTTGGGATGGTTCTTTCTCCAAAAGATTCATTTCTTAAACAAGCTAAATTGTGTGTGTATAGGCATGCATGCAGTGTTGGAGGTGTTTTTCTTTTTGTGTGTGTGTGTGTTTATGATAAAAGATAAGTTAGATATGAAACCTTGGACTCACAAATATAGAATAGATAGGATATCTTCTTTAATTTTGCCAAATACAAATAGACTAGATATTATAACTATAATTCTTGTTTGATAAATGTTTTTTATATGTAATTTTACTATGTTAAAGTTAAAACCTTTCTTTTGAATAGAAAGAAAATGGGAAATGATAGGTGATGTCATTCTGCATGCTGTGAATATGTGTTGCTCTGATAAGTAAAGTTGTTTGGCCAATGGTGAGGCAGAATAATGTTAGGCAGGACATTCCAACTAGGGAGAGAGGAAGGACAAAGAGAAAGAACAGAGGAGATGCTGTTAGCCGCTGCCAAAAGAAGCAAGATGTAAAGATACTGGTAAGCCAAAAGCCACGTGGCAAAGTATAGACTTATAGAAATGGATTAATTTAAAATATAAGAGCTAGCTAGCAAAAAGTCTTCCATGGCCATAGTTTAAAAATAATATAAGCCTGTGTGTGTTTATTTGGGTCTTAGCGGCTGTGGACAGAGCAGGACACAGGAAAACTTCTGGCTAGAATGTGTCTTTCTCCAAAAGATTCATTTCTGAGCGGAATCCCCAGGGGAGTCCTTGCCCTGGAGAAGGTAGGAATGGGGGGTGGATTGGGGGAAGGGTGGGGGGAGGGGGGAGGAGAATGGAGAGGGGAATCTGTGGCTGATATGTAAAATTAAATTAATTATAAAATTTAAAAATAAATAAATAAAAAATATTGGCATGGGAAAAAAAGATTCATTTCTAAAACAAGCTAAGTGTGGGGTCATTCTCAACTATAAATTTGTTGCACTCAGTCCCCCAATGCACAGCAGAGTCTGTACTGATCTTTTGAAACTATATTTTGCATATTTTAGAACATGCCCTAAAGTCTATAGATGAAAATGTATACTCACTCTGTAAGGTACACCTCTTAATTCATTAAGGTGATTCTCCTGCGGTGTTTGTGTTTGAAAGTTCTGATTCCAAAATATATTCCTATAGCTCATCCCTCATTCTATATATCAATCCAATCTCAACACTGTCCTGGAAAGACAATTTGAAGGATGTTTCCCCTAATCTTATTAGCCTTCTTCTAGGAGAGTATAACTGCCCATGCAATTCTCAATTTCATTAGACTCGTTAAATTTAAATTGTTGAAGGTTCTCTAATTTGGGCAGTAAAGTTAGCTGTCAGTAAAGTACTTGCCATGCAAACATGAGAACCTGAACTTGGTCCCTGGAGATTTCTAGAATCCATGTAATGAAGCTGGGTGTGGTAACATGCAAATATCTCAGTGCTGTGGAATCAAAGGCAGGTGGTTCCCTGGTGCTCATCAGGTAGTTAGTTTAGCTTAATGCATGAGTTTCAGGTCCCTATGGAAACTCTCTCTTGAAAAAATAGGGTGGATGGCACTTGAGAAAGACCCCTGGCTACCAAATATGTGAGTACACATATGCAACTCTACCCAACCCTAAAAGCTTTGCTATTTTGTTTGCCAACACACTGTGTCTAGCTCAAAAGAAGCCCTGCCAAGTCTTCCATGACAAGAATCTGTACAAGAACCTTGTATATACACAAGAGCTGTATGTAGGCTATGTCCTTCATTAGGAGAACTCATCTCAGTCCCAGGAAAGTAAGAGGGAGGCCATTAGCCTGAGACTGCTCTGTAACCTATGGTCCTATGTATACAAGCTGGAACTTCATTTGGAAATAACTGACTAAAAACTAAAAAGGTAAACAAAAGATCAAGCTTTCATCAATCCAAATAACAAATCAGCTGATGGATCACGTAACTAAAGGGTTCCTATTGGATCATAGTCAAATGAGAGAAATGCTTCATCTAATGATATCTTAATCAGACCAGCACATCACAATAATCAGTCAGCTGACATTTCAAATTCAGGCACATGTTTAGCCTGGTAAAGCTGATTATTCACAGTGCTTAGGGTAGAGTGCTTTGCACTTCTTCCAGGTTTGAATGCCACCCTATTCATGAATATTTCCCTGCACAAATAAGCTTTCTCGGGTCCACTTTGTCTAAAGGTTTTTCTTAAACTATTCCTATATCCCACCTACAGGTTGTTCAAGCTCCTATTACAATTCTTCCTACAAATCTGTTTTTTTTTTAAGTGCACAAAACCTGGAAGCTCACAAAATGATAAATAGTTCCTATTCATTGGGCAAAGTACTTTGATGGGTTCTAACTTTTCACCTAATCTGAACACAAGATTTCCATCCAAAGATTTCTAAATCAAGTTTTCATAATTAAACTTGATTGTTCACTTAGTTTGTAATTTCATCAACTATGCTTTACTTTCTGGAAAGTTGATTGTTTGTTTGTTTGTTTGATTTTATACCGAGGACCCAATCCAAGGCAGGGACTTACACATGCCAGACAAATACTCTACCCCTGATCTATATCTCAACAACTCTTTCCTTCCATTATGATGATATGATCATGGCATCTTGGTGTTAGCACACTAGTATTCCTTTCTGTTTAACTAAGCATTCTTGTGGATTCTTCATAGCTTGTACTATATATCCCCATAAGTCCACCAAGAATCAGAAACAATCTATAGATTCTATCCATTATGAGATGTAGTGTGAGACCGTGACTTTTGGAGAGAAGGGATTTTGCTTCTATACTGCACTCACAAAAGATTCAGAATTTTATTTTCACCCTTCCATGGATGTCAAAAATCCTCCTTGAGTATGTATGTCTTGTAGCAATAGCCCCTGGATTCTTATTAATTAAAACAGAGAACAAAATCTTCTCACTGGGTGAGTCAGGGTTCTTCAAACTCTACCTGTTTCTGACTTACAGAAATGAACCTGACACTCAAAATCTGCTTTAGAAACCAAAAATAACTTTTATGGCTTCTAGGACAGGGTTAAGAAAACTCACAGACTCTGTTGTAGCCTTGGGGAAAAGTTATCACATGAGCATCTGTAAAAGGATGGCAGTTTTAAAACTGTGCTAAGAATTAACATTTCGTGTTTATGCCAGATGTCAGGTACACTGCTTTTCTCTGAGCTGTCAAAAAGCAGAATACTACGAGAAAAGGTCAAAACATCCTGAGGGATGTCAGCAGTGCTTAAAGATTGCAATGTTGGAAAAAGTTGCTTTAAGTGTACATCTATCACCACTTCAGATGTCAATTCATATCAAGTGGAAACAGAACGGGCTTTCATAATAGCTTTGTGGGATGCAATATGCTTTGGCACTGGAGCCGAAAACACACTATGGTTACTGAATGCCTGCCAGAGTGGGCCCCCTTTTCTGAAGATCAATGATTATGGATGATTGATGGACTGCTTTCCCTACCAGCAAACACCAGCCTGTTGTTATTACTAGAACAGATGTAAATGTGATCTGCACATAATTAATTGAATTTACAAAATGCCAGAAATATATTAACTAGTCAAAACAACCTTTTAATTTTCTCCCCCAGAATTCATAAGGATGTAATGAAGAAGCTACCCACAAACATATTAAGACATCTATAGCTATGCTCATTCTGAACAAATTCAGAAAGATAGAGGACTTATCCTTAGATGAAACAAAAAAAAAACCTTCTTGCCTCCTCTCTCCCTCTGTCTTCCTTTCTTCCCTCCCTCATTCCTTTTTATTCTTCCCTTATGCTTTAATTTTCATTTATATTTCCTCAGTACAGAATTACATCTTTAAGTAAAACTCATATGGAAGTACGATATTTAAAATACTTGAAGAAGTTAGTTATAAAAATTAGAGGCTTGTTAGCTAGTTTTAAAAAGTTATAAAAAAGTTAGTTAGGTATAAAAGTTAGAGGACTGCAGCACAAAGTTGTATCACTAATGTCTTTTAGTGTATTTTGAAAATGAATGCTATAGTCTATCTTCCATCTAGGTAGCCATTTCCTGTCTGGAGTTCTAACCACCTCTGTCCTGCAATACTTCCTGAACAAAGGCTGTCTTCTCTCTGGAGAATGGCCACATCTTTATTTCTCTCTTTAGATATAGGAAGCCAACCTTGTCCAAGAAAAAGCTCTGAGAAATAAAAGGTGTTTTCTCCAGCAATTTTAGAACAGGTTTTAGAGGGAAAAAAAGTGTTCATATTTTTCTATTAAACCTCATACTATTAACAAGAACACACTGTGAAGATTGCTGCTGACTCGGACCCAAGTGGTTGGTCTCTTTGGCTAGCACGGGCTGATGAGACTGTAAAAGCATTAGAGAAAACAGGGTCTGTATAGCACAGACTTTGCACCTTTACTGCCTAGACTTAATACACCAACCCACTGGCCAGAATCCTACTGCAGAGAATGTGCAGAGCAATGTTATAATTGGTGGTAAAATGATGGGTGGTGTTGCTGTTGCCAAGGATACATGAAAAGCTGTGAAAAAAGAAATTCAAATGGAATTTTATAAACTCACAGGTGTGGGTCGCAAAAGGGACAATACCTGCAGTCACTGTGATGGTACTAGAGATTTCGAGTATTCTAGAAATAAAACAAGAGCTCTCTCTGTATCTCTCTGTCTCTCTCATTTGCTGTCTCTGTGTCTCTCTATCTCTCTGTGTCTGTCTCTCTCTGTCTCTGTCTTTCTCCTGTGTGAGAAAAACTTTTCAGTGCTGGGGATTGAACCAAAGCCTCTAGCATGGTAGGCGTTCACTCTCCCACAGACAGATCTATATTCTCAAACTTCTTTTCAGTTTTTACTTCATTCAGTGGCTAATGAAGATGACCAGGATAATCTTGAGCTCCTCTATGGATCCTGAGCTACCTTCCCCCTCACAATCTTCTTGAACCAGCCTGCCAAGGAGCTGGTTACAATCATGAGTGATAGAAAAATTAAAAACTTTCTATATTTACATAAAATTTTCACAGCTATAATAAATGCATTGCTGCTTGATTATTGTTTGTCCTAGTAGGAACAGCATATATATACATATATATACATATATATATACATATATATATATATACATATATATATATGAACTTGACTTTAATATGTCATTTAACTTTCCAACTCATCTTTCTCCAGATAAAATCAAATGCAAGCATTACAGAACCAGTGTTTATGCCTAATAAGTCCCCAGTCTTTACTATCCCACAACTTTGTTGTATTTAGCTGACTGATTTAGCCTCACTTTGGGGACATAAAACATTTGCTAAAGGAAAGTAATGATGTAAATTAGGCTAGAAGGGGAGATGCTTAATTAGTTCTGAGAAGTATGTAAAACAAATATGGAAAACTCCAGAAGGGTTGAGATGCTCTTGTCTAGTACTGCAGGCCTCCAGGATCCTATAATGAGCTACTTTAATTAGCCTTGTTGGGAATTAATTTATGTACTTCCAAATTTAATAGAAGTATATTTTCAAGACTATAAACCATAAACTTAGATGTCTCTGAGACTGTGTCCTTTAATAACATTTAGTGAATGAGACTTTTTTTTAAGTTAGAACTAATTAAATACTCTTAAAAGAAAGACTTCTAACTGCAGTGCCAGGCTAGAGGTACCTTTAAATCATGCCTTGTTTGACCCAATTTTTGAGAACAGTTTTGACAAACTGACCAACAAATAGCTTCTGGCTTTTCTAGAAAATTTTAAGAATATAGTTTTCATTATTTACTTTTCTTATTTGCATGCATATGTGTGTAATTCTCACAGGAGTCAGAAGATGGCATCAGAATGTCTACAACTGGAGTTTCTATGGTTTGGGAGCTGTTACATGGGTGCTGGGAACTGAAATTGGGTTCTCTGCAGAAAACAACAAGTATTCTTAATCCCTGAGCCATCTCGAGATGTCCAGAATGTACTTTCTTCATGACAATATTCAACTGGAGAAGAGTAACAGGCTCTCCTTGGATGGAGCAATTTTTGTTGACTAAAGCTCCTCCAGGTCCAAGCTGGATGATGTTTTACATTATATGTTGTTTTTCTGTTCTCTTCCTGGTTGTGTAACAAAATAATAAACCATTTACTGTATAGAAGTCTGTCTAATCTTGGGATAGTGAAGGAAATTCTAGGCTTATGTTTGCTATTATGGAGAATTAAGTACTTGCTATTCATCTTTCTGACAGGGTATTTGTGGCTCCTTTGGTCATCTCTTGGAAAAGAGCTATTTTGAAAAGAGAAACGGGTGCCAGAATAGACTTTTGTTGAAGAGAAGAAGCCTTTTAAGCAAGTTTCTCTTCCATTGTTAAAATGACAAGTAAGAATCTTTACCAAAATAACAAGAAGAAGTCATGGTATAGTTAGTTATAATTGTCAACTTGACACAATGTAGAATCACCTGGAAGGGAGTCTCAGTGAGATCAGGTTCACCAGCAGGCATGTCTATGAGGGATTTTGCTTGTTATGTTAACTGATATAGAAACACTCAGCCCACTGTGGGTGGCACTATTACCTGCATAAGGGTCTGGACTGTTTAAGAGTAGAGCAGTGGACATGCATATATTTATTCTCCCTGTTCTGCAGAGATGTGAGGGCTAGCTTCTTCAAGTTTCTATTGACTTGACTTCCCTGCAATGGTAGACTATTGTCTGGGGTTGTAAGACACTAAATAAATTATTTTTCTTTGATGTTGCTTTTTCAGGGTATTTATCCCAGCACAAGAAATGAAGCCAGGACAAGTCACAAGGAGTTGAACAGCAGATGAATCTCAGACCCGGGTGACACAAAAGGAAACAACCTTTGTTTTCCTAAGACAGTGAGACCTTAGAATCACTTGTTGCTGCGCTATGACCAGATGCTAATGGATAACAGAGCAAATTTCCTATCTATAGCTATCTCTGTGTGAAGTATGCAAAATGTCTCCATGTCTCTAATGAACTTAAGAGTGCATTAGCAGAAAGCCATGGTACCAATTAAAAGCAGCTAAGGAGATATATACATGACAAAAAACTTAACTCAAAATTGCTACATTTTCTATGTTGGATAAATGCAAATAACATTGGCAATGTGGTTCAGTTGTTAGAATGCTTGCCTAGCATGCACAAACTCTAAGGTTTAATACTTAGCATGGCATAAGCCTAATATAGTGGTGTACACTTTAAATCCTAGCACTCAGAAGTAGTGGCAGGGACCTGAGAAGTTCAAAGTCATTGATTACCAGAATATATTGTATGAAAAAAATCTATTTTTTAAAATCATCCTCAACTACATATCAAGTTCAAGGCCAACCTGATATATCTGAGACCTTATCTGTTTTTTAAAAGGGAAATAAACAAATAAGTTAAAATGATAAAGTATGCCATTCATTTTTGTTACTTGGCTAAACCCTGTAGAACTCCTCAAAAGGATGGTGATCATTATGAACTTCTTACGAATAGTCTTAGAAACAAAATATGGAAATCTTCATTAAAACATGATTCACTTCATGATTTATCTTTAAAACCCAATATCATTTCAAATTTTAATAACAAAAAAGGCATTTTTAAATAAAAGCAAGGTCTAAAACTGACGCACATAAGTTTTGAAACTCCATCCCTACAAAATTCCTCTGGTTTTTATTCTAGGCAGACTCCACCCCTTTAGATACAACAAACACAAATACAACAGGATACAAATCTAAACTATTCTCCCCCAATGTGTTGCCTATAAGGACCAGAGCTAGGCAAACTTATTCAACTGCTGGGAAATGTGCTGAGTTTCTGTGAGCACACACAGATGTAGTTCATGACTGGTTATCTATCTGCTACTTCACTCCTGGGCAGGTGGACGCATGCCAGGGAACTCTCAGCCACATCACTCAGTATATCAGCAACCTGGGTCTCCAATTCAGCTGAGGTTAGTGAAGAAACCATTCTGCTGACTGGGAATTGCCTGGGTTATAAATAAATGAACATCAATTCTCTGTACAAAGTAGTCTACTTTGCTATTTCAGTTCAAAATGACTACTCAAATTCACTCACTAAAACATTTCTCCTCTTGTACTTCCTCAAAAACTTTAAAATCATGTGGCCTGAAGACAAAGTATGGCTAGTGTGGCTTCAAGACTATCTGGATCAAAATTTCCCAGAGTCATGGGTGAATAATGCAGATTTCTAGAAAAGACACTGCACCCTGGGGTCTGAGCTGGGGACTGGGCCTGCAGCACACATTTTTATCATGTCTTCCAAACAGCTAAAGGAGGCAGATGCTCAAAGTCACAGAACATTGCACTTAACACACAGGTTAGGAGCTGTGTGTTCACAAGCCCCCAAAGCACTTAACTATGCAAGGACTGTCTATTTAAAAGCAGCAGAAGCTGGATCGTTGTAGCAATTCAGTTCCACTTCCTATTAGGCAGAGAACACCAGGAAACTTAGTCAATATCCTCAACTCCTTAGGTCCTACTTAGGGAACTATATCTATCAATCGTGCTGGCACATGGATGAAGTTCAAGCCAGGCCTATTTAAAAGTCTCACTCCTCTCTCCTTTTCCCTGTTTCTTCATCTTCAAGCAATCTGTCTAGGTGGAAGGGTATAAATGCATGAAGGGCAGATAAGGTCAGAAGCACTTGATCTGGATGGATCTGAGTGGCATGTACTGCTCTTCAAGTTAAGGTAGTGAATTTTTGGGTTTCTTTATTCACACATGTTCTCTAGACTTGATTAAAACACAAAGATCAAGCCAACAAAATGATTCAGTGGGTAAAGTTG
>CABHPH010000941.1:0-89453 GCA_902168325.1 Peromyscus nudipes
TTTTATGCCAGTACCAAGCTGTTTTTATTACTATAGCTCTATAGTAGAGCTTGAGGTCAGGGATCATGGTGCCTCCAGAGGTTGCTTTATTATACAGGATTCTTTTAGCTATCCTAGGTTTTTTGTTTTTCCATATAAAGTTAAGTATTGTTCTTTCCAGGTCTGTGAAGAATTGTGTTGGGATTTTGATGGGAATTGCATTAAATCTGTAGATTGCTTTTGGTAAGATTGCCATTTTTACTATGTTAATTCTACCTATCCATGAGCATGGGAGATCTTTCCATTTTCTGATATCTTCTTCAATTTCTTTATTCAGAGACTTAAAGTTCTTATCATAGAGGTCTTTCACTTGCTTAGTTAGAGTTACCCCAAGGTATTTTATAATATTTGTGGCTTTTGTAAAGAGTGATGTTTCTCTGATTTCTTTCTCAGCCCTTTTATCATTTGTATAAAGAAGGGCTACTGATTTTTTTAGTTAATCTGGTATCCTGCCACCTGAAGGAGTTTGTCAGCTGTAGGAGTTCCCTGGTAGAATTTTTGGGGTCACTTATGTATACTATCATATCGTTTGCAAATAGTGAAAGTTTGACTTATTCCTTTCCAATTTGTATCCCTTGATCTCCTTTTGTTGTCTTATTGCTCTAGGAATGCTCAATCTTACCACAAGGACACATGCTCAACTATGTTCATATCAGCATTATTCGTAATAGAAAGAACCTGGAAACAACCTAGATGCCCCTCAACTGAAGAATGGATAAAGAAAATGTGGCACATATACACAATGGAGTACAACTCAGCAGTAAAGAACAATGATATCATAAAATTCACAGTCAAATGGATGGAACTAGAAAATATCATCTTGAGTGAGGTAACCCAGACTCAGAAGGACAAACATAGTATGTACTCACTCATAAGTGGATACTAGATGTGAGGGAAGGGATGGCCAGACTGCCACCCACAGCTCCAGAGAGGTTAGATAACAGGGAAAGACCCTAGGAGGGACACATGGATGACCCTGTGAAGGAGAAGTGGATGAGATCTACATGAGTGGACTGAATGTGGGAGGGTGGCAGAGGGCGAGGAGTGGGGGATGAGAACATAGGGAAATGGGAGGGTCAAGTTGGAACAGGGACAAGGTGGGAGGGCAGGGAGGAAGATACCATGATAGATAAGGACATCATGGGAATAGGAAGAGGCAGGGTGCTGGGGAGGCTCTCAGGAATCTGCAAGGATGACCCTACCTTAGTCTGCTAGCAGTGGTCGAGAGGGTGCCTGGACTGGTCTACTCTGGTGACCAGTCTAGGGAATAACCTACCTGTCATCATAGAGCCTTTGTCCAGTGACTGATGGAGGCAGATGCAGAGATCCATGACCAGGCACCAGGGTGAGCTCCAGGAATCCAATTGATGAAAGAGAGGAGGAATTCTGCAGGTGGGAGATGTCGAGATCATGATGGGAGGACGTGCAGAGATGACTGGCCACGCTAGTGGAAGCCCATGAACTGTGGACTCGTGGCTGTGGAGCCCCCATGGGACTGGACTAGGCCCTCTGGATATGCAAGATGGTTGTTTGGCTCAAACTGTTTGGGGGTCACCCAGGCAGGGGGATCGGGATCTGTCCCTTGTGCAAAGGCAGGGGCTTCTGGGAATCTGGTGCCTGTGGTGTGACGCCTGGCACAGCCTTGGTGCAGTGGGAAGGGGCTTGGACCTGCCTAGGCTCAGTGTGCCAGGCTCTGCTGACTCCCTATGGGAGACCTTGATTTGGGGGATGTGGTGATATTGTGTTCCCCAAAATATTGTGCACACTAATAAACTTATCTGAGGTCAGAGAACAGAAGAGCCACTAGATATAGAGGCCAGAAAATGGTGGCACACACACACACACACACCTTTAATCCTAGCATTCCCAAGGCAGAGATTCATCCAGATCTCTGTGAGTTTAAATCCACACTGGAAACAGCCAGGCATGGTGACTCATGCCTTTAATCCCAGGAAGTGATGGCAGGAAGCAGAAAGGTATATAAGTCATGAGGACCAGGAACTGGAGCTGATTAAGCTTTTAGACTTTTGAGCAGCACACTTCAGCTGAGATTCATTCTGGATGAGGACTCAGAGGCTTCCAGTCTGAGGAAACAGGATCAGCTGAGGAACTGGCAAGGTGAAGTAGTTTTGGCTTGTTCTGATTCTCTGATCCTCCAGCATTCACCCCAATACCTGGCTCCAGGTTTGATTTTATTAATAAGACCTTTTAAGATTTGTGCTACAGGGGGATATGGGGATGTGAGGTGGCTTGGGAGAGAGGGCTGGAGGGTGGGAAGAAGGAGGAGGGGGGATCTGTGGGTGGTATGTGGAGTGAGTAAAAAACAAAATATTTAATAAAAATAAATAAACAAAAAAGAAATCAAGAAAAGTGTAAAAGTACCTGAAAATAGCTATGGATATACAATTTTGGCAAGGAAATACTTTCAAATATATATTTCTTAGTTTGCCCAAAGAGTACTCATAGGCTGATAAAATACATTATATAGCTAATAAAATATATTACATATTTCTCTTTATATATCCATGATATGTAATTAGAAACTTAACAAATATGAATGAACTTAGCTTGTATGACCTAGTACTACCATCCTCAAGCACTTGGAGTATAAATCTTTATATTTATCAGTATAGACATGCACTGTACTGTGGTAGTATCCCTACTTATTTATGTAGTTATACACTAATTTATATACTAATTATACATATCATGTAATTATAATGTAAACTAAACATCTGAAACATTAAAATTATTATTTTTAGAAATGAGAGTTGTTTCATTTATTTACTGAAATTATTGTGTACAAAGTCTGCAATAAAACACAATGCTCCTGAAAAATGTGACTTTAAAATCTTCATATCTATTCACCCATCTGTGAACAGTAACTATTCCCTCATAACACTGACAATATACAGTGATGAAGAGTGATCATCCTCAGGTTTGTACATGCAATTAAGAATGAAGAAAAAATTTAAATAGTTAACATATATTATATTACATCTTGGGAAACAATTCAGATAAAATGCTTCCTAATTGGAAAAAATCTGGGGGAATGTGAAAATCATGTTTTCCTTGCAATTGAAAGAAATACATAGAAAAAGCAGTTAGAATGTTGTAGGCATTTACTAACTATGAGATGAACACAGATCTGTGTTTGTGGTTAGCTTTCTCACTCTTTTATCACTATTATTTTAGAGTAATAAAGTTGTATCTCTTATAACAAGAGTAGGAGAGAAACTTTACCTATACTTAAGAAAACAAAATAAGGGATACTGCATGTCTTACCTATAAGCTGTGCTACCACCAGCTGTATCTACACTGTTACAGTCTGGAAAGTATACTCCCAAATCCCTCATTTACAAACCATGTGCAATTCCCCTCTGGACACTATCAACTCTTCTGCAAAAGCCGTCACTCTGTCCAGTGTTAGACCAGTCACAGTGTGGGCGGTGGAAGGTCAGTAGTTAAATAAGAACAGCTGGATTAGTCTTGACACTAATTTCACCGTAAAATTAGACCCCAGTTGTAGGCCAATGTTGTAAGCAGATTACTTCTGGACAATCCTCTCACCCCTTCCCTATTATTGTGCGATGCATTGCTTCCACTGTGACTGAGACACTGTGATCCCAGGGATGACGGTTTTTTTCCATCTATGTCCATGTTAAATCTATCAGTATCTAGAAGCACAGTGCATTTTCCTATTCATTTTCTGACTGAGTGGTTTGACCCAGACTCTAGGCACCCCCAATTGCCCAATCTGCTTTTGTGTGTTTAAATACCATGGAGCATGTCTTTGCTTCAGTGTATATACTATATAGGAAATAAAGTCACTCCAAAAATTCATTTCTATATCTGAATCAATATTCTTGAAATGCTAATTTCAAAAACAACCCCCTCAAAAACAGATAAAAATAAATATATGTAATATTAACCATTATGAAATTTAAACAGTTATTGAACTATAGATCTTTATAGATATGTGGTTATGCACTTTCAATGGGTAACCTATCTGACAACCAGTTGAACTTTCTTCATGGCTCACAGGCTGTTAGAAATCTAATTTCCCTCTAAAGGCAAAACAAATTCCTTCAAACAAAGACAATAGGAAATGAACCATAATGATCCTGCCTGTAAGAGAATTTTCCTATGATTAGTATTTACATATTTTAGAAAAATGTCACTGGATGGAATAGGCACTCTGAACAATTCAAATGCATTAATTTTCTCTAGGAGCAAACTGTTTCTAGAGGATTGTATTTCTATAATAAGGGTAGAGTACATATAGACTGGATGCCATTTTTTCTAAGTATTATTTATATCAAGGCTTCTACAATGCCTGGAGCCCAGTTTGGGTATGTGATGAACTTCAACAAGATAATCTAATGTACTTCGGGTAAAAAGCTTTTCTAAAGGGCAGATGGTGAGAATTCTCAGAAGGC
This sequence comes from Peromyscus nudipes, assembly GCA_902168325.1. Lineage (NCBI taxonomy): Eukaryota > Metazoa > Chordata > Mammalia > Rodentia > Cricetidae > Peromyscus > Peromyscus nudipes. The sequence goes on from CABHPH010000941.1 coordinate 4,479, forward strand.
AGAGGCCCGGGCATGCAGGGCACACTCCTGCAAGCAATAAAGACTTATTGTCAGTGGAACCAGCTGTCCTGGCATCTGTGCGTGCTTCCAATGAATGCAAAAGATGAGAAAATGGCAATGTTGAGCTCTCAAAGTTTGTACTTTTCCAACAAAGAATACTAGAATTACACCTTTAAGAAATTTGTTTTGAGATTCTGCTTTTTAATGACTATAACTACAGACTCAGAAAAGGCAAAGGAAAAAATAAACCCTTTCTGACACAAACAATAAAGTATTTCCACACTATAGGAGATAATCAAATGCCTGGGATGCAATACAATCTTCCAGTACGTCTTGACCATACCATGCTCACCCCTACTCAGTGTATTCTAGTGTGGTTTCCTAGATCTTCTGGGTAAATCCTGAATGATGGCAAGCTTATCAGAATATGAAAAAAAACATTCAATATGTTTCTCTTTAACCTGATTCCTAAGGAGGCACTTGCCAAATGACCCCACATGGTGTAACTTGATTTTCCTCCTTTAAATCTCTTTTAGATTGAGATTATGTCATTATCTGAAGGCTAGTTCCTCTGCAGCCAGATCTGTCCTGAGCAGTATTATATCTGTTTCTCATTTAATAGCTTCATCTTGAATTCAAATTAAATTTTATTTCAGAACTTAGAATATTACACTATTGTCTAAAACAAGAGGGATCTTAAAGCCAAGATGAAATGGTGGAAATTGAGATGTAGAATGAAAACTAGAAGTAGCTATTTAAAAGATATGACTATCATGCATAATAATCAGAGAACAATCCAAAGTATTTGATCTATGTCTTTTCCCACTGTGGTAAGAGATTATTGAAGAGTAGCCCTTGAAACTCCAAGAATGCATGCTGTTTCTCAACATGTAGTGCTCACACAGAATAGGGTAAATCCTTTGGAGTGGGTATAAGAAGAGTTGATCTAGTGTGTAGATATTCAAACTGAAATACTGTAGTGACTGGAACAGAAAACAAATGACAAAAAAATATTTAAAGGTATACAGTCATTAATGTAGGTTCATGTTATTAAAAAGACAATTTTTATTGGATTTTAGGGAAATTGGAGAGAAATTCTAAATTCCCAAATAAGTAAAGCCAGAGGGATGGGTCTTTTAAGACAACATAGGTCTGAACTTATCTTTCATCATCTGGTGGTCACATTTATAAAAGAAAAGAAGAAGAATGAAGAGACTAAGGGAAATAAAAGAACAAAACTGACATTTTTGGACAAGTTCCTTACACATGTTCAGTTGCCTTGGGAGGAGTCTAAAATGGCCCTCTGCCCATCATTTCATATCCTGCAAATTCTAAACAATAATATTTTAAGTAAGTTCCATAAAGATTCTGCATAAACATCTACAGAGTCCTTTTTTTCTATTTATTTTATTTTTTCCCTTTTCCATGCACATACAGCCTATATTCCCCACCACCCCTATCCTTCTTCTTTGACTCCCTTCTGTTAGTCTTCTTTGTGTACCTAGATCATCCTATGAACACCTCTGTGTGATGTATACATAAGTCCTTTAACATATTCATGTAAATCCTAGAAATCACAAATGAGAGAAATGTGATGCCTGCGTTTCTGAAAATAATTTCATCCTCTTAATATGCTTATCCACAGTTCTATCCATTTTCTTGAGAAAGGAATGACTTAATTCTTCTTTATAGCTAAAGAGAAAACATCTATGCAATGTGTTGGTTCCATGATTTACCTACTGTAAAAATTTCTGCAATAATCATTGATGCCCAAGTTTTTTTTCTATGTTCATTTGAAGTCCTTTGGATAGTTTGATAGTTTTGAAAAGTCTGATTTTTATTAGAAATCATTTTTTTGTGTGTAGTGACTGTGGTTCTGAGTAGATGGCAGATGATGATGGTAAAGCAGAATAGAGAAAAATAATGATTATATAAATAGAATTTAAAAGGTACAGTTTCTGAGAAGAAATTAGCCATTCTTCACCCAAGATGAGACATAATCTATTGAAGCCTTCATGATGCCACTATTTTAGTTTGTATTGTGCTCAAAAGGCACATACTGACATTTGTAGCCCAATCCTTTCTGTTTTCCAATCAACTTGGATTGAGGTCTAACTTTCTAATATTTTATAATTCACCAAAAGATGTTGCAAAAACCTGATGCTTATATGTATCTTTTACAGGCTATAAATATTTTTTCTGCTTTGATTTAAATTAAAATGTCATTAATCAGTATGAAATCACAATATTAGCACCCTTCAACATGCTACAATGCTATTTTGTCTATTGCACACATTTCATATCAATAAATACATGGAGAGAAACACAGGTTAGGTATACTATAAATAAATAACATAGGCATGCATTCCTTAATTAAATCAGAATGATAAATATGCATATAGTCTACAACCTTATATTAAAACATTGTGGCAAGAGAAAACCTTCATTAATGTTTTAATTATTTTTCCCAGTTTCGATATTTAACCTAACATTCCATTGTACTTGGTTCTCATTCTCTTTTAGGCCACCTGATATGATTTTCAGAATTGGGTCTATAGATCAGGGGTCCATTGGTACTAAGTCACCAAGGAACTGTTCTGAAATCAAAAAGCTATGATAGCCTTGTCATTTATTTATATACCTGTTTCAAAGTACAAGAATTTTATTATTGAAAAAATCCTCATCTTTTTCTTTTTTTTTCAACTACATATTACAAAACTATCCATGCAGTGCAGCCTCATGCTGCCATTTTGTTACTGCAAAAAGGCTTAGCTATTATAGTAAATTCCAGATAACTTATTTTCTACACAGAATCAGTGTTACCAACACATCTTGAAGGAAAAGTATAGGAAAATAATTTTGTTTTAATGAAAGATTTTTCTTAAACTAGGACATATTTAGGTTATTTGATATTTTTAACTATACAGAAAGAGACCTAAGTGAGAAACCTTAATGCTTCCGCTATATTGTAGTTTTATATATCAGCAAACATTATTATTAATCCACTTTGAGCTAAAAGTAGATAATTTTAAATTGAAAACTAACGTGTCTGGTGGGGGAAAATATCATTCTCCTTAATTCCTTAGGTTAAAACACATTCAGAAGGAATCACACAACAATGATTAAAGCAAAGATTTTAGCAATTACCTGTAATAAATTCTTATTAAGACCTTTTTCTAGTCACATGATAGTCAGTGTTGGCTATTACTAGTTTTTATCACTTTTTTTTCTTCTTTGCGAATTTCATTCATATTAACAATGTATTCTTATCATACCTATTTCTCATTCCCTCCCTCGGCATCCACCCTGGCCCACAGCCTACACATCTTTCTTTCTCTACTTCATGCTTGTCTTAATTTATATACAGGACACTGAATCCAATAAACTTGGCCAAATCCTCATAGTTGTGGGGTCTACCACTAGTTGAAAGAGACTACTAGTGGCTACACCTGCAAGACAAAAATACTCCTTTTCCTCCAGCAGCCATCAGCATTCAATAACTCCTTAGCCAGGAGTGGAACACTGGAGACTTCCTCATCCTTGTTGGAAAAAGATTTTATTTCATTTTTGTCTCTTACAATATATTTTGAACATTTTCTCCTTTCCTCAACTCTCCCTAGATCCTCCATATGTTCTTATAAACCCAAAATGACTTGCTCTTTTACAGATATAATGCAGGTAACCCCAGCTGCTGTACACCAGTGTGTACATAAACCATGTTGTGTCAAGAAGGAATTATTTCAGAGCAGTTATCCTCATCACCAACTCTTGCATGCTTTCTAACCTTTTGTTCAGTAATAATTTAAGTTTAGGGGATGTGTATGTGTGTGTGCGTCTGTATGTGTGTGCTTGTAACCCAGCTACTGTTGAACACTCGGCAGGAAGAAGTATAGGCGGGACAAGGAGGAGAGAATTCTGGGAAATGAAAGGCTGAGGAGACATTGCCAGCCGCCGCCATGACAAACAGCATGTGAAGATGCCGGTAAGCCACGAGCCATGTGGCAAGGTATAGATTTATAGAAATGGATTAATTTAAGATATAAGGACAATTAGCAAGAAGCCTGCCACGGCCATACAGTTTGTAAGCAATAGAAGTCTCTATGTTTACTTGGTTGGGTCTGAGCAGCTGTGGGACTGGCGGGTGACAGAGATTTGTTCTGACTGTGGACCAGGCAGGAAAACTCTAGCTACACTCACATTTACTTAGTCTCAGGACTTCAAATACTAATTAGGCTCTGCATTAACCCCTACCTATTGCAATAAGAGGTTTATCTGACCAATATTGACAGCAATACAAATAGATATAAACTTAAATATTTAGCTAGACTGTTTGACAGTATGTTCATTAACAAAGCAGTTTCTGTAGTTTCTCTCCTTAGGACTCTAATTCCCCAAACCATGGATTTATCTTCTTTACTGTTTCAGGCATAAATTCTTTCCTATGGAAAAAGCCACAGATCTAATCAAGAGTACAATTAGTTATTACCATACAAGGTCTCACCACTACTGCACCAATGAGTATATGTTGCTTTGTGTATTCAGATTGTAGCTTTTAGGGCTCAGTGCTGCTAAGTTCACTGATGTCTTTTCTCCCATAGCAGGCTCTATAGCACACTTAGCCCTATGAACAGCAGAGAGAGAGAGAGAATATCCTGGTCATCTCAAGACTGATTTCACCATGTCCTGAAAGCAAAAGTGTTGTTAGCAATGAGTTCTTACCTTCTAATTACAGAAGACAACCACAAGCAATATCAATAGCCTGTGTTATTTTAGGTGCCGTCTACTGATTTCTTCATCAGTAACTTCTACAGTGATAACCTTTGCCTTGTACTGAGGTATTTGTTTTCATGTCTTCTGAGTTCTGCATTATTAATTCATATACAGTATGAATCTGTCCAATCCCCTTTTAAAATCTTATTTCAATTAACCTGTGAATGTAGGTTCTCATAAAGCTAATCAGGTTATTCAACTGGTTATTGCTAATTTCCTCCACTCTTGCTTCATCCTGGCTTAAACATTTAGCTGAAAGGTTTTACCCACTTCCTTTCTTGTGTGTCACACATGTTCCTCTATCTCTTTTGTTTCTTTTCTAAGTCTGTAATGTGTGGATAATAATAACGATGTTTCAAGCATCATATGAATAACAGTGTTTTACAACATTTAGCAGGAATATTTTGAAAGAAACAGAATGTAAGAACCTGAAAAGTTGTTGGGAAAGCCATACTTACAGCAAAGAAGGCCATACAGTAGCATTTAACTTAGTAAGCGCACACTTCCTGCTTAACACATGTAAGGATCTTGCAGAGAGGTAGAATATTATACTATTAACAATTGTAGATATATTGATTTCTGGAGATGGGGATGTAAAATTGAAAGAAAAATGCTTTATAAACTACAAAAAGTCTGTGGGGCTGTAGGAATAGCTGAGTGGACATTTACTGCTCTTGAAGATGACTGTGGTTCAGTACCCAGCTCTGAGATGGATGTTAACTATCTGTGGTCGCAAGTTTTCCTGTGTCCCAGTCGGTTGGTGGTCAGGACAAATCTCTCTCACTCATGTCCCCCAAGTAAACACACAGAGGTATATATTATTTATAACTGCATGGCCATGGCTCAAGCTTTTTGCTAGCTAGCTCTTATATCTTAAATTAGCCCATAACTACTAATCTATGTATTGCCACATGTTCCATGGGTTTACCTGTGTCTCATTACGTGTTGCTCCTTGGGTGGCTCGCTGGCATCTCACCTCTCCTTCTTCCTGTCTCTTTGAATTTTCTTCCTGACTCTAAGCTGCCTTGCCATAGGCCAAATGGCTTTATTTGTCAACCAATCAGAGCAACGCATATTCGCAGCATACAGAAAGACATTCCCCCATCGACTACCTTCTGTCACTCCATTTCCAGAGACTCTGACATGTTCTTCTGATCCTCTGCACGCAGATGTGTGCAAAAATATATGTAGGGAAAGCTACTGTTCTGCTTAAGGAATCTAACAATAAAACAACTTTTTGTTTGTTTGTTTGTTTCTTGAGACAGAGTTTCTCTGTGTAATAGCCCTGGCTGTCTTGAAACTTGCTCTGTAGGCAAGGCTGGCTTCAAACTCACAGAGATCCAACTGCCTCTGCCTCCCAAGTGCTGGGATTAAAGATGTGTTCCACCACATCTGGCTAATAATAAAACAACATTTAATGACACTCCACTATACCCATAATTTAGTGTCTTGTGCAGCCAGCATCAGGGATGCTTTCTCCTATAGTAGATCAGAGCATATTCAGAGACTCACAAATGGATAACATATCTAGATTATGTGACCTTGAAATACTCAGTACTAAACTTAGAATCTCTATTAAATCCCTCAGGACTCAGAGATCTCTGCACAGCAAGAGATAGAAAGATTGTAAGAGCCAGTGGGGATGGAAGACAGCAAGGAACCAAGGCCTTTTAGACACCACAGGACTGATGCACTTATGAACTCAAGGAGACTGAGGCAGCTTGTACAGAGCCTTCAGACTCCTGGGCAAGATGTGGCCCCAGAACTGAGAGGAGAGGCAGACATAAGTCCTCAACCCTAACCTAGAGCTGTCTCATAGTGCTAACCACTTGCAAATGAAAAAATAATTAGACTTTTCCAAAGTAGACTCACTGGGCATACAAAACACATTTAAGGTCAGGCCGTGGTCTTAACAATGGATGACCAACATAAGAGAATCTCAGTGCTATTTTTGGAAGAATTTTGTCTCACAATGCTTTGGGCTTTTTTTTCCCCTTCTCCTGCTTATCTGCTTATATATTATGATTTGTAATAGTTTTTCTGTGTGTGCAATTGTGTGTGTCTCAGCATCTTTGTATGTCTCCTGTGTTGTTTCTTTGTCTTTTTTCTGTTTGTTTTGTCCTATTCTGATTGTTTATTTTAATTCTATCATATTTTATTTGACTGTTATTATTTTTAGATGGTTGCTTGTATTATAATGAGACAGAAAAAGGAGGGTTATGGATTTGAGTGGGTGGAGAGGAGGAGTTGGGGAGAGTAAACCATAATCAGAGTACATTGTATAAAAAATATCTGCTTCTAATTAAAAAGAATACAAATAAATAAACATGTAAAAAATAGTGTATGGAGGGAAATGATACAATTATGCTTTAATAATAAAATTCTGATTCAAAGGTATTCATAAAATTAAAAACTTTAACAGGCATTGTTGCTGGAGAGCTTCTCTCCAGCTCCCAAGTCCCGCCAGTCTCCAGCTCCCAAGTCCCGCCAGTCCCTGGTTCCCTGACCGAACCCATTCATAAAATGAACACACAGACACTTACATTATTTAAACTGCTTGGCCATTAGCTCAGGCCTATCATTGTCTAGCTCTTACTCTTATATTTAGCCCATTTCTATTAATCTCTACTTTGCCACGTGGCTCGTGGCTTACCGGTACTTTACATCTTCCTTCTCCTCTCCTCGCTGCGGCTCCAGCCAGTCTCTCCCCTCTCACCTTCCTGTTCCTTCTCCTCTCTTCTCTGTTATCCCGCCTATACTTCCTGTCTGGCTACTGGCCAATCAGTGCTTTATTGATACAGAGCAATATCCACAGCACTTCCCCTTTTTTTTTTTTTAAAAAAGGAAGATTTTAACTTTAACATAGTAAAATTACATATAACAAAACAATTATCGAGCAAGAATTACAGTTACAATATTAAAGAAGATATCCTATCTATCTTATATTTATGAGTTTAAGGTTTTATATCTAACTTATCTTTTATCATAACTGAGGAAATTACAACTATCTAGTCTTCAACCACATCAAAGACCTCAGAAGGATATAATACTAGCTGAGAAATGGAGAAGATGCAAGCAACTTTCGGGAGTCTTGCAGGGTAGACAGAGACAGGTGACAGCCTGGACAGTCATTCAAAGTTCTCTTGTAAAGTTGGGGCATCTGTTTTCAGCTCACAGGCCTAGAATCTCTCAGACACTTTTCTCAGTGTCCTGTAGAATGTCTGGCAGTTTCCTCTGCAAAGCAGGAACCTGAAGGACCATTTTGTCAAGCAAAGTTCAGTGGTCACCTTTCTATGGGTCCTGCATGTCCAGTCGATCAAGCAGTCCAGGCAAGAACAGTTTCTTGCCCAAATGGGTATTTTTCCAATGTGAAGATAAACTCCATATGGAGTGTCTTCGATGCCCATCCTCCTCTGAAGTAAATCCAGTGCTGCCAGGAGCAGACATGTCTCACTGTCCAGAACGTCTAAATTTTTAAAACATTTTAAATGCCATATTCTGTAGGTCTTTGAAGTATTTGAAGATTACCTATCTATCTGAAATATATCTATGTATACCTAGAAGACTTAATTAACATGGCTACAAATATGATTATCATAGATGACTAATTATTAATCTATTTCTTAATTATCCATTACAATTTTAAATGAGTTACATAAACATAATACCTCAAACAAAAGTAGAAATATACACACAGTATAACAAAATCAACTTTAAGTTTGTATCAATAAACTAAAATTTATACCAATGTAAAACATTTTAAACATAAACTAAAATCTATACCAATGTAAAACATTTTAAACAAGTTGTTTTTAAAAGTAGATTCATTAATCTATCCTTTTATCCTATCATCTCTATATCCTATATATATCATATCCCCTTTTCTTTTTCAGAAAGAGATTGCATTTATAATTAACCTGTTTTAAACAAAAATATTGGTTTTTCTCTGTCCCATACCAGAGGGCTCTTCTGATATGGGACAAAAGAATCTTTTAACCTTTTATTTTAGGAATATGTCTGGGTTTAGAGAGGGAGTGAGCCCATTCCGTCTCCAAAGCCAGCTTGGTATATTTGGGAATTTGGGTGTAGATTCTCTTACTACTTCCTGCTGGAGGAGGGCGCTGTACCTTATGGGGACATAAAGAACATTTTAGGATTATGGAGTAGTCCATGAGGGTGTATCATCTGAGCCAGTTGTCTTGAGATGTTCTGGATGTTGGATCATCTGGGCCATGGTGTCATTGGAGACCTCAGGTGGTCTTGGCTGGTCAAACCTGATGTATCTTAGTCTGGAACAAATCCATAGCCTCTGGCTTTCTGTGGAAACAAAAGCAGAACTTCTTTTCCAAAGCAACATATCCTTATATCCAAATTTTGAAGTCAAGGTATCTTTAAAATATACATATTGGTTTAACTCAGCTTCCTTTACAATCAAATATCTCTCTGCAGTTAAGAATCCCAAAGACAACACAATCCAGATTCTCTGTGTGATATCCATCTTTACATGGCTTATATTTTATACTACCTTTACCGTCTCTTTAAAGACTTCATTTTTCAAAACTATCTATTTCTTTATATAACTGTATATATTCCTTTTTATCTCTCTTTGAAGCCTACGTACATTTTTACACACATTTTAAAGCATTTAAAGTCTTGTTCCATCTGAATCTGTCTTATCGTGAATCAATTGTTTTAAACTGCAGCACTTGTAAGACTGAAATGGCTCTGTGGCTGCTGGCTCTGCCCACTTCACCTTTCCAACATGGCGGTGGCACGTTTTTTCATCAGTTGTGGGAGCGATCAATTCTCAGAAATAGTGGGTCTATGCTTTTATTAAAGTAGCGTATAGCCCAGAAACCTCTTTTATTTTTTTATATTAGTGAAGAGTAAATCTAGCATACAGCGTAATGTGCCACTGGCAGACATCTCATTCTCGCCATACTGGCGGTCAAACGCGCACGCCAGGAATCTGCCAGTAGTTCAAACGCGAGTTTTGTGGTGTCTAGCTGCCCATATGAGACATGAAGCAGGAACCTGGTTTTGGCTCTGTTTAGAATTGAGTATTAAAAATTTTTAGGTTTAAGGTGGAAATTCGGGCTGTTGGACGCCATTTGTTGCTGGAGAACTTGTCTCCAGCTCCCAAGTCCCGCCAGTCCCTGACCGAACCCATTCATAAAATGAACACACAGACGCTTACATTATTTAAACTGCTTGGCCATTAGCTCAGGCCTACCATTGTCTAGCTCTTACTCTTATATTTAGCCCATTTCTATTAATCTCTACTTTGCCACGTGGCTCGTGGCTTACCGGTACTTTACATCTTCCTTCTCCTCTCCTCGCTGCGGCTCCAGCCAGTCTCTCCCCTCTCACCTTCCTGTTTCCTCTCTTCTCTTCTCTGTTAGTCCCGCCTATACTTCCTGTCTGGCTACCGGCCAATCAGTGCTTTATTGATACAGAGCAATATCCACAGCAAGGCATTTTTGAAAGTCTTAATTATTCAAGGTATATGTTACTCATCTTCAGATAGTAATAGCAATGCATTCTATACAATAGAAAGAACTAATATGACATATTTCAGAATGTTTGGTGTCTATACATTTCAGAACAGAACCTACTATTACCACCAGCACAGCTGTAGGACATAATATTTTCCTAAGATCACTGATTAACATTGAATGAAGCAGGACATTAGATATATGAACGTCTGCAACTCTGAATAATTTCTCTTTAATGGAAAGTATTAGTAACCTAGTCTTACCATTGAGTTAAATGGTAAGTACTTTTTCCTTTTGAGTATGGAGAAAATTGCTTCAAATATTGTTGCTAGAGTTTTCCTGCCTGGCCCTCGGTCAGGACAAATCTCTCTCACCTGCCAGTCCCACAGCCGCTCAGACCCAACCAAGTAAACACAGAGACTTATATTGCTTACAAACTGGATGACCATGGCAGGCTTCTTACTAACTGTTCTTGTATCTTATATTAATCCATTTCTATAAATCTATACCTTGCCACGTGGCTCGTGGCTTACAGGCATCTTTGCATGCTGCTTGTCCTGGCAGTGGCTGGCAGTGTCTCCTTCCACCTTCCTGTTCTTTTCTCCTCTCTGTTAGTCCTGCCTATACTTCCTGCCTCACCACTGGCCAATCAGTGTTTTATTTATTGACCAATCAGAGTAATTTGACATGCAGACCATCCTACAGCAAAATATTTTGAATTTTCATGATCAGGTGGGACATTATATAATTTATATGCAGTCTCCCAGGAAAGGAAAGTAACTGTTACTCTTTCTGTCAAAATCTTCATACTGTAGAATACTATCCAGACAAGTCTGTATAAATAGACATAATTTCTTTTTTTTTTCTTTTTTCTTTTTTTGGTTTTTCGAGACAGAGTTTCTCTGTGTAGTTTTGGTGACTGTCCTGGATCTTGTTCTGTAGACCAGGTTGACCTCGAACTCACAGAGATCCACCTGGCTCTGCCTCTGGAGTACTGGGAATAAAGGCGTGCACCACCACCGCCAGGCTAGACATAATTTCTTATGCATGTGTATTCATTATGATGGTGTTGTAATATATATATAATATATATTATATATAAATTGTATATATATATAATTATAATTATGTTTTCAAATAAAATTGAATATAGTACTTTTATGGTTTAAATAAATTACAAGGACTCATAGCCAATGTATATTTATGCTTTCAATAATATTCAAAATTTGTATTTATTTTTGCTTTTCCTGAGAAGTATGCAGTGATAAAATTGAAATAAAACATGTTCAATACTGTGTATTTGGTACAGAAAAACATATAGGCCTCTTATTGTTTTTATTCAGCTTTTATTCTATGTACTGCTTGCTTTATTACATTATTTTTTCAATTTTCTTTTTATTATATATATATTTCATGTAGTTGCATTGTGTGTGCATGAGTGTGTGCATGTGTGTGTGTGCATGTGTGTGTGCATGTGTGTGTGTGTGTGTGTGTGTGTGTGTGTGTGTGTGTGTGTCTTGCCACACCTGTACCTTGGCAAAGTTGTTTAGGTAATAGGACAACTTGCAGGGAAACTTTCAGTTCTTTCCTATTATCATGAGGGTCCTGTGATCAATGTCAGGTCCTGAGTCTTAGAGGAAAGTGCATTTGTACAGTAATCCATCTTTCTGAACCAGCAGTTTCATTTTTCAATTAATAAAATATATTACTTTTGCTTAATATTAAAGGTAAAACAAGTAATATCAGAAATATTTATAGTTTTATAACTGATAATCAGAACTTTCAACACAATTTATATTTATAAATTCACAAAACAGAGGAGAATATTCATTCATCCTCTGAGTAAAATAAAAAACAAATAAACAACCCATCGATCTTAGAAGAAATGAAGTTTACTTTATTGTTGTCAGCGACTCTACAATATGTGATGTCTTAGAGTTGTACACTGTGCTCTCTGGAGTTCTCTGGGTTTATTTATTTATTTTTCTGCATAGTTGTTTTGAGGCACTAGAGAAACTCACAAATATTTATTTAGATAATCTCCAAAGGCTTCTACAACATAGACAAACAGTCCCTATTATTAGGTACTACTGATATTATATAGTCCATCTCTGCATTCTTGCAGGGTTTTATGATTCAAACATTTTTCTATAAGGGGGAGAGTATATGGACCTAAAAATTAAGCAAACTATAGATCAGAGAGATGAAATAACCTGTATAAGCCATCCATCAATCAAGTAGTAGTCAAAATATGTTATTGTTATCATTTATCTAATCCCAGAATACTCTCCATTATGAGTAATTCATTTACAAGTCTGGATTATGGAAGACTGTACTGAGAGCAACAGATAATATACAGTAATCCATAAACATAATTCTTTAGCCAAGTTTTGAGAACCTTTAAAAGGAAGGCCTTGCTAAGAATATGGCATGATAATAGCTAAATATATTGGAATTTTAAACCAATGCCTCTTCTGTAAACAGACCAAAGGATAAAAAATGTTCTTAAATTTCTGTGGGAGATTTATGTTGAGTGCAATAGCATAAAACTCATGAAAGCAGAAAACTATTAAAATATTCCCCTAAAGAAACCTAAAGGAAAAAAGCTTCAATTCAATCTTTTTACACTGCCAGCAAGTTCTTCAGAGAGGTTTCCTTGTACATCTAAAAACATCCACTTACATATATATTCTGTGGGTAAATAAAGCCACTAAAATAGAAACAAAAGACATGGACAAATCTGTCTTCGGCAACAAACTGAACATAACTTCCCATGTAATGATGGGGGATGCAGCAGCTAGTCAACTGGAGTGGTATTAGGACTTCGTCAGTGGACTTTCTTCTAAGGAGCAAGAGGATGGGATGAACTCAGTTTCCAAGTACGCTTCCTCAGCACCATGTTAAGACACAAAGAAGTGGGTGAAATGGAAGTTCCTAGAAGTTTAACGCAAAAAAAGAAAGGTAGCCTGGGACTCTGGTCAAAGCAGAAATTATTTATTTGGAGAAAATATTTTGTCTATGAAAGTCCAATCCCAACTCATCAAATATGAGTGTTTCCCCCACCATTATGCCGCATTTTGATACATAAATCAGAAATTTAAGGAAACGCTGTTCACATTCCTATCAGTTATACGCTTTTTAAGTATCAGTTATACTTAAAAAGTCACCAAGTCAATGGCCAAATCGCTTTTTTCTCATGTGCACTATGCAGGCTTGTGGATGCAGACTTGTTAGAGGATGTTTCAAATGTTTAATAAACACCCTGAAGGAATTCTTCACAATACCTGACGTTGAGTAATCTTCATAAATTAAGCTGTATAATATCTCATGGGAATTCTTATCTTCAAAATAGAAATATATTATATTTTTTGTAGTGAAAATGAGAGAAAAACATAGCATGAGGAGATAATTTTTAGATTTGACAGAATGAAAAACCTAAGCAATATTTGGAAGTTTTTTTTATAAAATTTGAAAAACAGAGTAAATAGAAAATGTTTGAAAATTTTAACACTCATCAAAGACCATCAGGAATACATACATGAATACACATTTAGTATGTTTATATATTGAAGCATGAGACACAACACAACCTGAATAGATATACAGTGAAGAATTGTAGAAAGGTATTATAATTTGATGTGACCTTGGGTAAGGTAAGTTGGCAAAGCATGCTGGAGACAGGTTTCATTTTATCTAAGTGACCTGAAAATGTGGATTCATAATTAGAAAATTAGTTGTATAGAAGAGGAAAAATGGAATGTGTTCCTTCGTAATTGGTAAATAAACTGCAATCACTCACATTTACCGATGGAAACGGGTTGTGTGGTTATTTTTCTGGAACACACAGTGTTCTTGTTTTGTCTGTGTGTGGCTCTGTGCAGCGTTCTGTTTTTCCCTTGCTCTATCATGGGCACAGAATGACCTTGTCTGATCTCAATGTTCTGTGAAATTGTAGATATTTCAACAGATAAACACCACGGATCAGCCAGCCTGCCGTTCTCCCAGGAGAACAGCACAGCGACAGTGCCTTCCTTCCTGACACGAACTTCAAGAGGAGGAAGCGACAAAGAAAACATACAAAGGTACATGAACAGTGAGAATGGATTGTGACTACGGAGATGTCAGAGTAGAGACTTGTCATCTACTTCCTAATAAAAATACTCCTTTGTATATGTCACTATAATTAAAAATAAAAAGCCACGAATTTGAATGAGATCAAAATGGGTGATGAGAGGTGTTAGAGGGAGGGAAAAAAGTAAAGAGGAAATGATGTAATTACAAAATAATCGCAAAAAAACAAAAAATATGTATTTGAAAATATGTAAAATAGAAACAATTATCAAAGCTATAATTAAGCAAATGCTATGATCATAATATACACCATATCGATATTATATGAAGCATATAATTACAAACTAAAGGTATTTTTAAGGCGTAACATGAATCTGGATTAATATAATGTTATATTTTTTAAATAGACCTGTGAATAGTCAAACAGTATTAAAAAAGTGGAATCAAAAATAGCTTCTGTTTCCTTTTGCAAAGTATTAGCAAAAAGGACTAAGTTATTAAATGTTTTTGATAAGTTCAGTAAATGGTCCAAAAAGTTTTTAAATATTCAATTACTTAACAAAATATTAGAAATAAAAAGCATAGTTAGAGTATATTTATTGTGACATTGTAAAACCCAAATAATGGCTGGAATATTGAGAAACATTTATTTATACAAATCATTTGTGAAATTTCAATTAGTAATAATTACTTCTATTTCTAGACTTATAAAACTGATTAAGGCTATGGTGGCTTAATTTTAAGTAAAATTGAAATGCCTATAAATATTATGTCATTTAAAAAAAGTGAATTATATGTTACACAATAAATTGATTTTTCAAAAGAGTAAATAGTGCCAAACATGCACCTGACAATCTTTAGGAATTATTGCTTTATCGTTGAAGAATGGAGAGACTGGTAATGAAATACAAAACTCTAATTGTACCCCAGCAGGATTGCTCAGTAGATAAAACACTTGCTGCCAAGCCCGAGGACCCAGTCCATTTCTAGGAACTCCATGGTGAAGACAAACCCTGACTCCAACCAGTTGTCCTGTGAATTCCACGAAAGTAGTGTAGTATGTGTGGCTTGCTGTCCTACCAAATAAATAAATGTAATAAAAATATCAAGAAAATAGCAAAAGCTTAATTGAATGTCATTCTTTGTAACCATTTATACATACTGAACAGCAACATCCTCAGTTAAGAAAATGTTTTCAGTCATTTAAAAAAAAAAGAAAAGAAAACATTTTCAAAGCATGTATCTAAAATATTATTTAGTTGATTTTTACAGGGATAAATTTGTACTGAAAATTGTAAATAGGGAAATGAAAGGAGTACTCCTTCCTAATCAGCACTAAATACCTTCTAAATATATTACAAAATCAGCCTCATTAGATATAAAGGGATAGAATACAATCACTATCAAAACATTATCCAGAAGCAGTCTGATTGTGGTTAAGGCAGCTGCAGGTAAATTAAGAACAAATGACAGCAGACTTGAGATTTGCCTCAGGTGAATAAAGCAATAGGTGATAATTCATTAAACAGACACTTATAACTGGATCTGACCTTTCCATTTCTCAAAGAAATATACTCAGAAATGAAGGCAATGTTATTCATAACATGCAAGCATTGTGTGTTATTGATTTTCATTCTCTTTGCTCTGTCTCCTGTGCAGTTTGCTAACAAGGAGGATTTGCAGGAGAGCTGTGAAGTGGCAACTCTAGACAGGAAATGGCCGGTATGTACACCAAGGCATGTCAGTTAGGCTCACCTGCACAAGGCTTGGATAAGATCGAGTTTGTCTGGAACCCAGCCTCTCCACTTTTCATGGGAGGTATTGGCAGGGGATCAGTGGCTGCTAAGAAGGAAGAGTAATTTTCCTTCGGGAACATGAACAATGATAGTTTTGTTCATACTCAGGTACATGACCCTGCCTCTATTCACAGCACTAATTAGATGCAGCAGGTTACTAAGTCAAAAAGGAAGGTATGAAGTTCAGAAGGAGATGAGGTAGTAGTATTGGGAAAGTTGGAAAAAGGTAGTGGCACATGAGTATTATCAGCATATATTGCAAACATAAAGGAAACTTTTAAGGGATATTATTCATAAAATAATTAATGTTATTTTATTAAGATTATAATATAATTACAACACTTCTCCCTTTTATTTCCTCCCACCAAACCCTTTCATATACCTCTCTTTTTACTCTCCATCAAATTAATGGCCTTTGTTCTCAACAGTTATTATTTGCATATATGTATGCACATTTTATAATATGTGATATTATAATATCTGCATATAAATATAAAAATAACTGCAACACATAGATGACATACTAAGACAAAATTCCACTGTATACAATGCATTCAAATCAAATACACTTCATTATATGAAGATATAAAGCAACTCATCCACATTTTATTTAAAATACAAAGTTATTTACCTAGCTATCGAAGAATGATTAATAAAATAAAATTATATTTGGAATTTTTCAATATGTCTGAACTCACATTTTTAAAAATTTTTATTCATTTTACATGCCAATCACAGATCCCCTCTTTTCACTCTGCACCAGCCTTCCCCCATCCCACCCCCCAATTCCCTCCTCCAAAAAGGCCTCCCATGGGGAATCAGCAGAGCCAGCACATTCCAGAACTTAAATATTTTAATTTAATTCCAAGTCAATTGTACGTGCCTTCTGAATGTTTAAATTTTGAATTATAATATATAGTCATGTAATTAGAATAAGCAAAATATATTATTTTAAATATAAGGCTGCTGTTACTTTGGGAATCAATTTGATGACTTGATTTAGGGATTGTTTCATAGGACAAAAAGAAAATATAAATGATCTTTTTAACAAATTGAAGCAAAACAATTCTTAGATGAACATAGAACACATTCTCCACAGAACAAATATAAAGAGCATCATTCAAACCATCATTTCCGTGTGAAAAGACTTGCATATATTTTAGAATTACTTTGTGCAGAATCTACCAAATGAAAACACCAGTCATTTATGTTAACACTGACACCAAGTTCTTATTATATCATAAATCATTAGACATTATATTTTGAATAAAAATGTTTGTGTAGGTAGCCATTTAATCCTATGGTCTCAGGTGGTGTGTTTATAGTACTCAACTTTACAAATCTAATCCTCAACTGGTGAATATTTTTAAGTATATTTGTTTTAGTTTGCTTTCAGTCTTATCATTTCACGCAGTTTCTTTACTTTGCATACTGGTTTCCTATTCATCTGCATCTCTCTTGGGTAAGAAAAACATCTTACTTATTATGGATTATGGAATCAGTCCAGCCCACCTCCTGAGCTCTCGCCAGTGCTGCTTCAAGGCAGTGGGCTGATGGCTTTTGTTTAGCTTGGCTGGACAGTTATTCTCATCTATTGCTCTACTACACACTTCTAAAGAAAACCACTTGTTATCTAAAATGCAATTAAGTTTGTCTTTCTCCGATATAATCTTCCCATCCTGGCCTATTTTGCCTCTGAAACTCTGCTGAGTGCTTTATTTACTTCCTGCTGTCAATCAGTTGAAGGCAGAATAGGGATAATCTAAAATCCTCTTATCTGGACACACAATGGGAAAGAAGGGGAATAAAATTGTCTAACTACCACACTTTCTCTACAGCAGTCTTCAGATTTCAAAACATATCCTTGTATTATGGATACTTTAAGGTTTAATAAAATCACTCTTAAATACCATATATAATTTCTAGTTTTCTATTTAATGCTTGTTTTCAAACATAATCATTAATTTTCAAAATACTAAATCCTTATACAAATCTGTAAGGAAGTATATAGTAAGGGTATTTGGTTATCAATAAACATATTTTATTGCCGAGTTGATGAATAGTTTGAAGATCCAGACCGCATATTTGTGCTGTTCTTCCTGGGAATTGGAGAAAGAAAGATTGCTTCCAGTAAATTATTTTTTAGAAGAAAAAAGGTGAGAAAATAGTGAAGTTAAAAAAATACACTTTCACCTTCATTTTATGAAATATCTAGGGCATTTCAGGGTAAAATTATAGTATATTCTAAACAGCTGAGAGAAAAAGTTCAAAGATGTTTATTGTCATGGGTGTAGTAGCGAGAAGGTGTTAGGGAAATTCAATGTGCTAAGAGTGTAGGAGCAGGTTAAAAGTGAATCCCAAGAATCACTTAGCTATCCAACTAATTTTGTAATTGATATTTTAGGCTATGCTAATTTATACTTTACAGTTCAGGCATTCTGCATGATCAGACTATAATTACACATATCCAGTATTGTAAATCTGGTTAAGAGCCTCCATCCCTATTTTGAATAATCTAAATACAATAAGATGGAAAAAATCACCTCAATGTTGAACATCACAACAGAAGGAAAAGAGCCCAAAGAGAAGGCAATATAACCAAAGACCCACTTGCTTACACTCTTTGGTTCCTATAAAAAATACTAAACCACAAGCTACTATATATTATGTGTATGTGTGTGTGTATGAATGTGTATGTGTGTGTATGTGTACATAGGATCTGATGCAGACCTGTGCAATCAATGTGCTTGCTGTTTCAGTTTCTGTGAGTTCATATGAGCTTTGCCTGGTTGATTTAGAGGGCTTCATTGTCCTGGTGTCTCCCATATTCTTTGACTCTTACACTCTTTCTGCTCCCTCTTCAGTGGGTTGCCTTGGTCTTTGAGGGGAGAGATTTAATAGAAACATCCCATTTAGAGCTCTGTGTTCCAAAGTCTGTGTGTGTGTGTGTGTGTCTCCCTCTCCCCTCTGCATAATATGTTGTTTTCTGTATTTGTTTTAATCTGCTGAAGGAGTTAGCTTCATTAATGATGGCTGAATAAGGCACTGATCTATGAGTATATCAGAGTATCATTAAGGATCATTTTTTTTATGACTTTTTTTTTTAAGACCAGTAGTGTTTGGTTTTACTTTAGGTCTCTGGGCTTTCCAGTCTCATGTTCTTTGTCATCAAAGCAGTGTTGGATATGGGGTCCCTCTTGTAGAGTGGGCCTTAAGTCACATCAGATATCAGTCTGTCACTCCCATGAGCTTTGTGGGATTGTCACATTGAAAGTAGATCCACCCATACAAGTATCTACAGGTTACAAAATGGTCATTGCAGAAGTTGAGAGGTCTTAAGCATCCTGAGAAGGTTGGAAGCTGATAGAAACGTACCCGTCCTTACTGTTAACTTAACGAACCAATGAAGTCACAGAGAAACTGAAGAAAGTGCATCTAGCAGTGGGAGTCAGGCCTCTGGAGGTCACAGTGAGAGTTAAGATACAGACCTCGGTCTAGCTGCCGAGGTGAAAGGGCAGAACTGGGTCCAGAGGGAGAGAGAAGTAGATTTTGTTGTAGACTCGAAGACATGTTTGTTCTGACCTGAAAGCTTCCTCAATAGTGGCTAGTGTTCATAGCAGAGGGCAAGTCATCAGGACTGACACCCAGCTGGGAACTCTGTGGGCTACAAAAATGACTGGACTGGTAAGCTATTATTCATGTGGCACTAACTAATATTCAGGCAATACCATTCTTTCATTACTTTCTGATTATACATACTCCTTCCTTACATGAAGAAGCATATATCGCCATACTCGGTCCTGAAGTTCTGGTTAAGAGCTCATTACTTGGGAGATAATAGGCCCTATGGATAAACCCACTACCCTGCTATTTTTTTCAACAAACACAGTTTCAGGATGAAGTCTCAATATGCATCCTTTACCCATGGCATAGTGCAGTTATCTGTTCCCATGAGAAAAGCATACTTTTACAGGTGAGAGCAGTTAATTCAGAAACTGACAACTGGTAAGTGCAATTGGGATGCTCAGCCACACATGGGGCGTCTATTTAACACGCTCGCCTTCAAAGGCTGAAGGGATATTGTAGAATATGGGACAGAATGATCGTAAAAGCCAGAGGTCAGGGATGAGCATGCCAAAACTGTTACTTCTAGAAATACAAGGACTGTTGAACTCCTGAACTCACAGTAGCTATGGCAACTGAAATAAGAACTGCATAAAAGTAAGTCATTCAGCATTCCAGTATGGAAAGGTGAGGGGCACACAGCACTCACAGCTGAGAAGCATTGACATAATGGCTGCCAGAGTAAACACATTTTCTTTATGGATATGGCCCCTGTCAGGCTTACCAGGAAACAATAGGTGGCCCGACATCTACATACCCAAAACTAATTTAGGAGCAAAACTAATGATATTCAATGGGTTACAGAGCAAATACGGGCATTGAGTCGGTAGGGGAGACCAAGGAGGAATGAAGGAAGAAGTCAGAAAGGAAAAGAGGAAAATACAACCTATACAGTACACCATTGTAGATAAAGGGTTTGTGGATGGCTTCATATTTACATTTCTCTTGTGAGAGCATGTAGAATAGGTCTCTGTACCAAAGATGTTGTAACAGAGTGGTGATGACTATATGTAGGCACCCCTCAGTATCTCCATCTTCAATGAGTTGTGCATGTGTTTCTTTCTTTTCTTTTTTTTTTGGTTTTTCGAGAGAACGTTTCTCTGTGTAGCTTTGTGCCTTTCCTGGATCTCGCTCTGTAGACCAGGCTGGCCTCGAACTCACAGAGATCCGCCTGGCTCTGCCTCCTGCGTGCTGGGATTAAAGGCGTGCGCCACCACCGCCTGGCTAGTTGTGCATATGTTTCAAAGCTTCTGGAATTAACCAACAAGTAGCTTCTCATTGAAGACCCTCTCCACAAGACAGAACCTATACCTGGCACAGTTTGGGTGACCAAGAACCCAAGACTAGATTGTCCAGGGTCCCAAGGTAAAACAAATATTATTGGGCTAAAAAGCAAAAGGGACGCAGTGATAAAATGACTCCTAATGATGTTCTGCTATACTCATAATCAGTGCCTTGTTCAACCACCCTCAGTGAGGCTTCCTCCTACAGCAGATGGAAGCAAATAGAGAGGCCTGTGGCCAGAAATTATGCAGGGAGTCAGAGACCTTAGAACACTCAGCACTAAATGAGATGTCTCCATTAAATCCCTCCTGTCAGAGCTCGGGGAACCCCAGAGAGGAGGAGGTAGAAAAAGTTTAAGAGCCACAGGTGATGGAGGACACCAGGAGAAGAAGACCCTCTAAATCAACATGAGAAAAGCTCACATGAACTCACAGAGACTGAAGCAGCATGCACAGGGCCCGCACAGGTCTGCACCAGATCCTCTGCAAACATATTATAGCTTTCAGTTTAATGTTTGTATGAGATTCCCAAATGTACTGACCAGTAGGTTCCTGAGTTTTGTGCCTTCTCTTGGCACTTTTCCTTCCATTGGTCTGTCTTACACAACAAAAATGTGATAGCTTTGGTTTTATTTTGTTACATTTTATTTTGTTATAGTTTTTGAAGAGAATTAGATCCTAGCCACTAGGGTAAAGATTAGCAACTGTGCTGTCACTTATACCTCCTGGGAGAGGGAATATCAGTTTTCCCTGACAGAACGACACTGGGTATACGAACTACACCAGGACAGGCCTCATATTCAGGAGTCGTTGACTGACAGATAACGGACTCCACAGGTTTTTGTGTTGCTTTATTTTGTTACAATTTCATGTTTTTGTTTTGTTTTATTTGTTTTTACATTTGATTTTCTTTTGGTTCTTTGGTTTTGCCGTTGTTTTGGAATTTCGTTTGTTTTTTTGGGAAATAGAGTTGTGTGGGTAGAGAGGGGGCGATGACCTGGAAGACTGGAGGGAGGAGAAGAATATGATCAAAATATACGTAAGTTTAAAATTGTTTAAGTGATAAAACTACAATAAAAATTCAAAAACAAAAATACATCGAATGTGTCTATGAAATTCACAAAGATAAATTGTAATTGTATTATAATTTCAGAAATAGTTTTTTAAAGAATTATGTTAAAGAGAAATGTCAAAGTAGGTTTGTAAGGCCAACTATGCTTATTCAGGATCACATTTCAGACGCTCAGTCTGTCATGGCAGATAGGTCATGAGAGGAGTGACCTGAGGCAGCTAGCCACCTTGCATCCCCAGTCATTTACCCTTTACCCTGAGGGTTAAAGATCTTCAATTTTCACAAAATTTTATTGCCTATTAAAATTTGTCCTTTGGAGAACCATTTGTTCAATTCATTTACCTATAAATGATTTGTGTGTGTGTTTGTGTGTGTGTGTGTGTATGTGTGTGTGTTTAAAGTTCTTTTGTTTTTTTATGAATTCACTTGATGAATCCTCTGTTGGATGTATAGTTTGAAAAGATTTCTCCCAGCTTGGAAAATAACTTTTGAGATAGAATAATTAATGCACATAGGAAAATCCAGTCATTTCTCTGTAAGAATATTACTAACTAAAAGTGGATGGAAGAGAAAGGACAATAAAAATGATCGTGGACACTTAACATTCACATTTAAGGGAACTGTGAAAGCATGTATATATAGGACAAATAAGTTTTAAAATAAAGAGTGGTCAACAGTGTTTCAAAACCATTCTTAGATAAATACATAATCATTTGAATTATTTATTTCCTCTAAATCCAACAAAGATTTTTGGCCTCAAATACTAAATAAGGTCTAGTGGCTGAGAAGTATATCAGCGAACAACAGCAAGAGCCTTTATTGCATTAAACTCTACCTTAAAAGTTCACAAAAATGACTGAAAAGTAATAAAAATACACAGTGGAAATAAAGCAGTTTAAGGTTCAGAGAATGATGCCAAAATCTTTACTTGGTTCTCTTTCAGTAGGGAAGGAAAGTTCTGCAACAAATCCACATCTGGACAGATCATATGGAAGGGATTGGCAAATATGTAATTGTTATTATCAGAGAATCCACTTAATCTGAAGAAAAAATATTTAAGGATACTTGTTTCTGAATGTCCGTGAATAACAAGAAGGATCAAAGAGTATACAGAGGTATACCTGGAAGAGGAAGGATAGATTAATAAAACAATAGCAGCTAATAGTATCTTAGTGCATGTAGATTTCTTCAGCACAAATAAATTTTCCATTTTGAGAAGTGTACTTTTTTTACAGGAGACTGCCCTGTTCTCTGTGTTAGCATCCTTGATTTCTGTCCACTGAATGACATTAACACACCTATGGTTTTAAGAATGAATATATTTTCAGAGATCATCTAATGCCACAGGAAACAAATTCCTTCACAGCTGATAATCACTCATTTTCCTGTACATACAAAAGAGACAAAGGCATGTGTAAATAAATGTGTCTCAAAAATTAAGCTGAAAAGAGGATGTTTTCTGAATTGGATATAGACTGTGAAAGAGATGATGCCAAGTTTCTGACTTGAACAGCTGGAAGACCAAATTACCATTCTTGAGATCTGAGAGACAAAAAGTGTGATGGAGGTCTATATATCAATTTGGGCCTTATTAAATTTGAAACACACTTACATGCAAGATGGAAGTTCAAAGGAAAGCCTGCTGTGCAGATATAAATTTGTTGAATGTATGTGTCTAGATAGTATTTAAAGTGGAAGGAATAGATGAGCTCACTTAGGGAATAGCTACAGAGAGTAAACAAATCCGTCATGAACTGTGGGCAATTCAAGATGAAGTTTTAGGAAATATAAAGATCAGCAATGGAGACTAGGAAAGCAAGCCTCTGTGTATATTCATGTATGCACACACACATGTGTGTATATTCATGTATGCACACACACATGCTCATGAAACCAACTTTGTTTACATTTTTTTTATAGAAGTGCCTTCTTTTGAGAAACCTCCCTACTTCCTCATAAACCATTGCATTTGAGTCTGGTGGTCATCCAGAATTTCTATCCCCTTACTTATATGAAGAAGATCTAATATAATGTTGCTGCATCTAGAGTCATTCATTTATGACAATATGTGTGCAGTAAAACTATATTTTTATAGAAATGTGTTTTGCTCATTGATATTTGCCTAGAACATGTATACTTTGCATATATGTATTACATATAATGCATATGGGAATCACAAGGTATATATGAGAAAAGAAAGATGCCAGAATTTTTAAATTTGAGTTGCTTATGATATTGCTATACCGAATCCTTCATGTTAAATTGGCTTTTCCCTCATAGTTTATTTTGTAAATGAGAAGCCATCTTGTCATTGCAGTATAAATAGAGTGGTTAGTCTAACTTGTATACTTACCTAAATTCTGATGCTTTAAGCTTTTGTCTGTAGAACAAGGATAAACAATGAAATTAACCTGACATCTAAAAGTGTCAACCTGGTGAAACTCCTCAGTAGGTTAAGGGCTTGCCATGGCAAGGCTACTGATGCAAGTCCAATCCTAACACAGTTTTTATTTCACAGATCCTATAATCACCCATGGACAAACCTTTTATCATGACTGGAGGGAATTTATAGTTGGCATTAAATGATAGTGAATGATTCACTGTGAGTGTGATCTGACTTTTATACTGAGGTACAGAAATGGATGAAAATGAGAACAGATTTGGAACTGAGGCTCCGTCTCTCTTAACTCCACACTCCTGCCACAGTGATGGGCTATGCGTTCATATTGGGACTCAAAAGACACTCTTCATTCCTTAAGTTGTTTTTGTCAGGAATTTTCTTGGTAACAACAAGAAAAGTAACTAACATAGATAAAGTAGTCATTGTTAGTAAAACTGTGCTAACCTAAAGATTAACCACAAAACTGTGACTCTTAAAACTTAATATTTCATAATTATAGATTTACATGAAATTGGCTGAAATAATAATGAAATAATGAAAATAACTCAGATCATGTACTACTACTTTATACAGTTTTCCCTAAGGATGATACACACACACGTACACACAAACACACACACACACACACACACACACATCATAGATCTCATTTAGATGTGCTTGGGGACATACATTTTCATGTGTTTGTGTATGAATATTCATATATATTCATGTGCATATTAATATAATTTTGCTACATTTGTTTCATTAATGAAAAATTTTCAAAGCATCTGGAATCACCGTTTCATCCATCCACTTTTTAAAAAACATTGCTCTACTTCTAAGAAGTCATGTTTATCAGTCCAGAAAACCCTTTGACCTAAATGAGTTGATACTTAATTTAAAAGTAATTCTGAATGACTTGAGGTAAGAACTTGGTGGTAGACATGGAACACACTCAGCATGCTAGTGAGGTAAGTGGAGCATAGATAGAATACAAAATAGTACAAAGCACAAAATCATCAAAGAAACCATAGTTAGAAATTAAGCAATAAATTTCTTGCCTTATTGGTAGATATAAGTCCAATAAAAACTATTAAAATACAAGTAAAATATCATTAATGGTAACATGGTCTATTTTAACTGACATGTACTTATTAGTTCTTAATAATGATATAATTATAATAATATAATTATATTCATGTCTATATACATTTCCTATTTACTGTGTAAATAAAGAGTAGGTGATACAGATAAGTGAAACATTTTTTCCTCAAACTGTTGCAATATTATAAGAAAAACCTCTGTTCATGCTCCAAAAGAATATATTGATAAGAATCTAGAGGCAAAGAAAAGTAAAATTATGTGATAGTCCACAGAGGAAATGGAAATTGGTTAACCCTTAAAGATTGTACATTACTGGTGAAAAAATTAAATATAAAAAGAATGAGCTCATGATTTGGAAGAGAACAAAACACTGACTTCTGAGAGGTAGGTTGACAGAGAACAAAATTTATAGTAGGGAGTATGAAGAGCTAATGTCTGTCTCATAAAGCCGGAGGCTGTACCACAGGATCCTTGAAAAATAAGTGTGAGCCTGACATTGAGTTTCAAGCCTAAGATCAACACATCAAACTGCCAGAGATGACAGGTAGACTCTCGTTTTAATCTTGCCTTTCTATGAGACACTGAGACTGAAAAGACATAAATGAAATTCTTTTATCTACACTTTTTAATATCAAAGAACTTTCCATTTTTGTAGTTATATTTTAACAAGTATCCCAAATAATCCCCGAAACTGCCTGTGCAGGTACTGCTAAATTGCTGTGTAATCAGGGTCTGATTGGGTCTGATTATGGAAGTTCCCCTTAATGAATACAAATGTTTGCTAGACTGTTAATATCCCTTCTTTATTATGCATTCACTGTGCAATGAGTCTTTGTGAGGGACTAAGGAACATCTATTATATTCTGAAACGACCATGCTTGGAGTTTCAGTTTAAACAATGATAAAATATATGATATTAATGTATTTTTAAGAATATCTGTAAAATTAATTAGTAAAATAGGCCGTCAGTATGCACACTACTGGTCACAAAAAGTTGCAAACAGCATCTTAAAAATAGCTTCTGTGACTTAATCCTGCATATGTAGTTCATCTGTTGTCACATACAAAGAGAGGTTAACATTAGAGTCCTTTTAATTTGAAGAGCATTAAACATTTTAGCCTCAACTAGTTCAAATTTCTAGTACACAACATAAATTTATATACTGAATAAATGTAGCAAATCAAGTGAAAATTCTTATGTGCTTTGATCATTCCATTTGCAATAATAAAGGTTCAACTGACAGTGATATGCCAATGAGGAACTAAGAGTGGAGATCTGAACTTTATGATCCCTTACTTCAATGTAGTAATTTAATAGACTTTATTGTCTCTGTACCATTACTCCATTTGGTGCTTTTTGTCATCTTTGTTGGCATTTGGAGACTGACTTTTGAATTTTATGCACTCTCTCTCTCTATCAAATTCCTCTATAATTTATAAATTATAATCAATGTTTATAAATGAACTTCTTATATCTTGATTAAACCATAGAGAATATATTCAAGTTTGTAATCAAACTGTGGATTCCTTTGCACTGCTCAGAACAACTTTGCTGATTTCCTTTCTATAATGGATAAAACAATACAGAATGTAAGCTATTCACATAGTAAGCAGGGCAATGGATATGTAGTCATTAGTCCATGAACTAGCAAGTAGTAAAAATTCAGTTCACTTTGGAATCCCCATTTCTCCTGTGTTCTCTTCTTGCTCATTGTATACCAATAAATGCCTGGAGTGGTTATAACAAGGTTTTGTATCATCAATTTAAAATCTGTTTCATGATTCCACTCTCTTCATCAAAACTCTTCAGTGACTTACATCTAATCTCAATCCATCTGATACAAGATTTTTCTCTCTCTGAGCTTTCAAGTGCTTTTCACACACTCTTAATTATTGGCTCGTTCCTAAAATACTCTTCTCATTGCTTCCCATAAGCATCTTTCCTTTATTTATTCTGTATCCTTCATCTGTTTTAACAAGTTTCAGGGAATATATTAGCTAATTAAGCAGAATCTTACATAATGTCATGAGGGCTACAAAGAAATGGGAAATAGTTATAGAATTATGTTGCATTATCTTACCTATGTAACTTCTACTTGGATCTATTGAATGGATTCTGTTAACATTATTAAGACCTTAAAATTCTATCAGTATAAATAGAAAACTGTTAAACATTTTCAATGTTATAATGTAGAATTTATATAAAGAATATCATAAAATGTTTGGTAAAAACATGAGTATGTAAAATGTTTAATCAGTATAAAATTGCAAAATTGTTCAGAATTGCATGAAAAAATTCTCTTGTCCCTTCAAGAATCTTTTATTTGAATCTTATGAGCATAATTAACTCTGTATTATTTACACTGAATCTCAAACTCAAGAAACACTAATACTCTTGATACTTTTCCCATCCCAATATTTTCATTTTAAATTGTTTGTTCTTTGGCCAAATAGTTTCTTTTAACAAATGTCATTAACACTGTTCTGTTGTTGTGTTTTTTTTTTTTGCTGTTGTGGGGGGCCCACCACCCAGCTCCCAGATCCTACATGAAGGCTTATTCTCAATTATAAATGCTCAACCTTAGCTTGGCTCGTTTCTTGCAAGCTTTCCTTAACTTAAATTATACCATCTTCCTTTTGCCTCTGGAATTTTCCTGTTCTCTTACTTCTGTAATTCTCGATCTTACTCCGTGACCTGCTATATAGTGGGGTGACTGGCCCCTGGTATCCTTCTCCTTTTCTGGCTCCTTACTCTCCAAGATTTCTCCTTCAATATATTCTCTCTGCCTGCCAGCCCCACCTATCCTTTCTCCTCCCTCACTATTGGCCATTCAGTTCTTTATTAGACCATCAGGTGGTTTAGACAGGCTAAATAACAAGCTTTATAGAGTAACACACCAACATGTTAAAATAATATTCTACAACATTGTTCTTTTAGAGTATAAGTAAAATATTAATTTATTTGTTCTAAGCATAAGAAAAAAATAAAAAGATTAGGTTGATCTTAAGTATTTTACCTCATAATATTACACGTGTAAGCTTAAATTTTGTTTAAAATATATTTATTTTTATGTGTATGAATGTTTAGCTTATATGTATGTCTGTGTACCATATGTACACAATGTTCACTGAGGCCAGAAGAAGTAAACAGATCCTCTAGGAACTAGAATTACAGATGTTTATTTCCTGACACACAAGTACTGTATAACATGAATTGCTGAACGGTAATATTAATAAAAATCCTGGAGCTAGATATTGGGGCGAATGCTGAAAGATCAGAGAAGCAGAGTAAGCCACAGCAACCTCACCTTGTCAACTTCTCAGCTGATCCTGTTTCCATGAATCCTCAGAATGAAAGCCGCTGAGTCCTCATCCAAAAGTGTCTCCTCTGAACTGCTGCTAAAAAGCCTCTAGTTCCTGGTTCTCATGCCTTATATACCTTTCTGCTTCCTGCCATCATTGCCTGGGATTAAAGGCGTATGTCCTTCCCAAGCAAAGACATGAGATCTCAAGTGCTGGGATTAAAGTTATTTGCCACCACACCTGCCTGTGTTCCCACTGTGGCCTTGAACACACAGAGATCCTCATCGATCTCTGCCTCCAGAGTGATAGGATTAAAGGTGTCTATGTCTAATATAGTGGCTGGCTGTCTCTGAACCCCGGGTAAGTTTATTAGGGTGCACAATATATTGGGGAAGACAGTATATCACCACAGTGCTGGGAATCAGACCTGGAGCCTCTGGAATAGCAGCCAACGTTATTAGCTGCTGGAACAATTCTTCAGCCTAGTTTTAATAGGGATGCAATTTAATTGGCTAAATTATTACAAAATCATTGCGAATGTTTATCTTTAAGATATATTCACAATTTTCTAGAAAGTCTGGGAATAAATACAACTATCACAAGACATTAGTTAGCATGTATGCTCATTTGGTTGATTTCTTTTTAAGCAAATGCCTTAAGGTCACCTTTTCCATTGTATTAGTATCTGTTTGTAAGACTTATTAATGCTGTTTAGATCACATGCAGAGTAGAGTATGTGATACATGTACAAAATGCCAACAGTTATATGAAGGTTAGAGGAAGGTCAAAGAGAATATAACATTAGTGTTTAAGAAGAAAAAGATTGTTTCAAATAGAAGGCTATGTGATACATACAAGGTTATGATGGGAACAATTCAGACAGATTCTAAGATTTTTGTCAACCTAAGGAGCTATATGTAAAGAAACACATTGAAGATAGTCCTTGCTGGGAGAAGCATTGGTAATACTGCATAGGTCCCTCATTTTGGTTGTTTCTTCCATTCAACAATATTCAGCCCTCCCCCCCCTCAAAAGACAAAAGTAATATCCTAAATGGTGATAGGTATCTTTTATAAATTCTTATGCCCTTATCTCTAAAAGACTATGAAGTGTCTTTGTTATTCTCATTTTATAGGAGGAAAATTTTAATAACAAATTTTATAATTTGCAAGGATTCTGAATATAAACCAATGTTTATAGGTTTTATTTATTTTTTTCTAACCAAAAATATAAATAATGGTGTACATATACTATATAGATAATTATCTTGTTGTCTCTTCTTCTGGACTTTCATTTTAGCCCTTGAATCCTTAACTTCTTTTTCAAAAAATCTTCATTGTACTGAGACAGTTGTCCGTATAAACAAAGCAGAAAAAAATCCACTTCATGTGTAAAATAGGCAAATTAAATTTGGAGTCTTGTTTCACAAATTCACAGTTTGAAGTTGTGAATACTTTTAGACACATGTACCGTTTACAAGAAAAAATTTCATTATTCCATCTTGTGTGATTAAACATTTTATGTTTATATTTAATAATCTTATGATTTCTTATTGAGGTGGAGTTTGATACGTAGCACATTAATTTCAAACTAACTTTATCAGACAGAAAAATTTTAGGTTATCTAAAAACATTTATTATTTATGAATGTAAATTAAAGTTTTAATTGAATAAGCCCTCTAGAACTGTATGACTCCTTCAGACACTGCGTTTTAGTTTTTCTCTCAACTACTACTATTTTCCTTCATAATAAAATTGCATATTATAATGAAATTATGTATCTAAATCTTATCAATTTTTTTTGGTAATTCCTTGATACCAATAACAAAAATTCACTGTGTTATTCAATAGGATGTAGAATAATTAAAGAAGTTGCTTTTTTCAACCAAATTAATTGAAGAAGTACAACCTGGAGTTCCTTTGTGGTGGCATTGTGTTCCCCAAAAGTATTGTGCATGCTAATAAACTTATCTGGGGTCAGAGAACAGGACAGCCGCAATATTAAACATAGAGGATAGGTAGTGGTAGCACACGCCTTTAATCCTAGCATTCCAGAGGCAGAAATCCCTCTGGATCTCTGTGAGTTCAAGGCCACATTGGAAACAGCCAGGCATGGTGACTCATGCCTTTAATCCCAAGAAGTGAGCCTTTAACCCCAGGGAGTGATGGCAGAAAGGAAAGATATATAAGGCGTGAAGACCAGGAACTAGAAGCTTTTTAGCTGTTTAAGCTTCAGGCTTTCAAGCAGCAGTTCAGCTGAGAGCCATTGGGATAAGGGCACAGAAGCTTCCAGTCTGAGGAAACAGGATCAGTTGAGGAACTGATGAGGTGAGGAAGCTGTGGATTGTTCTGCTTCTCTGATCTTCCAGCATTCACCCCAATACCTGACTCAGTTTTGATTTTATTAATAAGAACTTCTAAGATTCTTTCTACATTCCTTTTTAGTAGTACCAATTGTACTCACCTTTAACCTAATTAGAATAGCATTAAATGATACTTTGAATGATTATCATTAGATCATTAAAATCAAAACTATAATGTATATCTATTGTATTTGATTTTGGAAATAAATTTCTAATGTAATTGAGTCAATTCTTTAGATTGCATTTTGTTATTCAAACAAATTATAATATTTGTTTTAGTACAAAAAGTATTCGACGTCATCTGATACAATTATTGTATTTATAGTTTCATCGACTATGTGAGATGTCTTCTTTCTACATGTGATATAATTGTGTTGGAAGAAAACCGAGTTGTTGATCAAAGTCAATCAATCTTAGAGACGAGAGAGGACATTAATAGAACTGCTACTGAGCATAGACTATGCCAAGTGTCTGTTTAAGAAATCTTATCATACAGATTAAATAATGATGACTCTCCCACTTCCTTTAAAGAGAACAAGTCTGAATACCTGAGAAATTTTTACCACTTACTACCAGAACTGCCAGTTCACCAGTTTTAATACAATTAACAAAATTTGTGCACAATTTTCCATTCTCCTAGGAATGTCAGAAGCTACTTCCCAAAGTCTAATGTTCCAACATTACTGACTAATCATAATTTGAACAAGAAAACTAAAAACTGTTCTGAACAAAATGGTGGGTATGTGTTATATCTAATTTCCACATGAAGACAGAGTGATGTTGAAACATGCAATAGTAATAGTCACGTTCCACTAGCAGAGTTAGCACCAAGATAACATATAGGTAATCACAGAATATGATTCAGGAGTTAATTTTCACTTCTGTATTTTCCTGTGTATAAGGTAAATTTACATGTGGACTATATTTGGGTGATTTATATGTACTCTAAACCACAAATAATATAACATATTTCATGATGTTATAATGGGCAGTTAAGGTTGCAGTACCTCAGATATTGTACATTTTGGAGCACAGCAGAAATGTATAATGAATGCTTTTTAATTTGTGTAACATATCATTGTCTCAATTTATAAAGATGGAAATTAGTAACATATTCAAGCAGAATATTTGTTAGTGTATATATGTATGTATTAAAAACAAGTTTACCTTTGTAAAATTGATACTTGATGAAACTTTTAGCATAGTGTTGGGGAACTGTGGTATGTCATATTTTAGCTAAGTCAGGAAATAGGATAAGAATGACCTGCAAAGGCGATACATTATCATCACCATAAAAACTTCCTGAAATATTATATGTGCCAGGGACTACAGGGCATGCCACCCAAACAACTGCTCAGAAATGAGTTATGTAAGTTCAGAGTACAGTTCAAAGACTAGATTATAAACACAAATGAACAGATCTCCTGCTGCAAGAGTGGCCTCTTTGCAACTGTAAAATTATTCATGAGAAAATTTTAAATTCTTTTTGTTATACTTCCAAAAACTTCAGGTGACTTCATGAAAGTTATTAAAAAGTAAACTACCTGGTATTTTCTCCTTTGCTTTGTTTACTTTCTTTTATCTGGAGTGCTTTCACAGAATAACTGGATCCATAGCAATTTATAAGTCAATTCATTGCAACAATCCAGGAACCAGGATGATTAATGTGAATCTCTTAATATATTCAAAGTGATGTGAAGCATGCAAAATATTCTTCTCAGTTCTGCATATAATATATTTCCTGACACTTTCCCAAGTACATTGCTGAACACAAAGATTGAATCCTAATAAATAAAAGGAAATTTCATACTAGTATAAGGGAGCTTTTCATTGTAAAGACCTGTGAGGAACATGACCACTGACTTTGAAACTCTGTTTCTTTGTCTGTGTTCATGCAGATGTCACAAAAGCTTGTTAGAAAATGTGATATGCTCTTATTAAGGATAATTTAGCAAAACTGATGTATAATTTTCCTCAGAGAGTTTATGAATAGTTTCCATCTTTTCCTACATTACATACTACTTTAATAAAATGTTTTAATAGACTCTAAATCTAAAGACATAAATGTAAAGACAAATATACTGATCACTTCCAACTTAAAGATTTTTTTTATTATTTTTAATTTTGAATTTTATAAAAATATAACAACAATGAATATATTTAAACAGTTTTAAAATAAAATTTTCCTGACTTCCAATTACTAATACACACTAATTGTATATAAAGTTTTCATTATATGTAAAATAAACCTTACATGGTGAAGAAGTAGGAAGTGACAAGTCGAAAAGATGATCATCAAAGCAATGTCTATTTTCTGGGTTCTTGGGAAAATACTGTAATTTTCTTAATATTTACTTGGGAAATATGTAAATTAACCATATATAGTTATATTATGACACAGAGGAGAACTTTGATAGACAAAGTTTATGTAAAATCAGTTTATGTAATTGAAACAACAGTAGTTATTATCTCAGTGAGCAAGTAGGGTATACCAACTGGAAGGAAGCTGGAGACATTTGGAGTAGAGGGATTGATACTTTTCTGTTTCCAGCTTAGAATGGAGGAGGTACAGCACACACACACACACACACACACACACACACACACACACACATACACACACACACCTAAATTTATC
Source organism: Peromyscus nudipes (assembly GCA_902168325.1). Classification (NCBI taxonomy): domain Eukaryota; kingdom Metazoa; phylum Chordata; class Mammalia; order Rodentia; family Cricetidae; genus Peromyscus; species Peromyscus nudipes. The sequence continues at coordinate 38,380 of CABHPH010000941.1, forward strand.
AGACTTTTTAAAGTTTATTTTTTATATCTATATTGTATTCCACATACTAGTTGAAATATTCTATAAATGTCTGAGAGCATTTATACATTGCAGATTCACATCTAAGTACACAATATTAAGTGTTATGGAAAAGGAGCAATCATGTATGTGTTTTCTTCACTATGGCTTTACTTAAAGGCAAAGTTTCATCTCCATCAGGCTGACTTCACTTAGCTCCTCAGAGCACTTGTCAACAGTGCATATTTCTCTGTTGTTGAACATATTCCTACATTCTAATGGCAGATTTAACTCAAGTAAAATCCAATAGACCTAATTTCGAAAGTTAGACAAGTTAGTGTTAACTGTCAAAGATTTAATAGCATTTAAGAAGCATCAAATGCAATAAGAACAAATTAAAATACTACAGCCTGATGCAATTCCTGAGCTGACATAATTGGGAAGAGTAAGCAGTGAGTGGAGATTGATTAGGTGAGGTACAGCAATGATTTTTCTCACTTACAGTTGGTCAGCACAGGAGAGACAAGTTTGGAAGAAAAGTTGCTTTGAACAGGTGCTTACTTAGAAGATTTCTCTAGAACAAGACACAAATTCTGCACCAAATTATTGGCTCTAGTAATGGTTGACTACATCTCAGTACCATGTCTAGTCCATTAATACCATGGCTCACTGGAGGATGAACAAAGTGTTCCTCATAGCCCCTCAGCTGTTTGATCATCTTGTTACTCTGAAAAAAGTCACAGCCATTACATTCCCTGTAGATAAGTAAAGTAAAATTCAAAATTTTTACTTTAGAAATATCTATTAATGTGTATATAGTTATATAATGAAGACTTTGATCCATTTAGATTTTAGTTTTTAACAGTGTCATAAGTATGGGTTTATTTCAATTCTTCTTCATGCAGCCATCCACTTTGACCAGTACCAATTTTTGAAGACATTGTCTTGTTTCGAGTATGTATTCAGGGTATTTTATAAGTAATCAGATATCCATAGGTGTGTGGATAGTGTCTCTAATTTGATTTCATTGATCAACATGTCTTTTTATATGACAATCCCATGTGGTTTTTATTATTATATCACTGTAGTACAGTTTGAGGCTGGGATGGTGATACTTCCAGAAGTTGTTTATTATTATTTTTATTTTTATTATTATTATTATTATTATTATTATTATTATTATTGACCTTTTAGCTATGTTGGTTTATTTGTGTTCCCATATAAAGCCAAAAATTGTCATTTCAAGATCTACTAAGTATGGTGTTTCAGTTTTGATGGGGATTACAATATATGGTGATTGCTTTTGGTAGGATGACTATTTTATTAATGTATCAATCCTTATCCATGAACATGGGGATGTCTTCTTCAATTTCTTTCTTCAAAGACGTGAATTTTTTTATCATATAGTCTTTCACTTGCTTGGCTACATTTACCAAAAGATATTCTATATTATTTGAATTTCTTGTGAAAGGTGTTTTTTCCCTTATTTCTTTCTCAGTCCATTTGCCATTTTTATGTAGAAAAGCAATTGATTTTTGCAAGTTAATTTTGCATCCATCTACTTTGAGGAAAATATTTATCAGCTCTAGAAGTTTTTGGGTGGAATTTTTAGGGTCACATGTATACTATAATATGGTCTGCAAACAAAGATACTTTGACATTTCCCTTTCCAATTTGTATTCTCTTGATTTCCTTCAGTTGTCTTAATGCTCTAGCTGAGACTTCAAGATCTATACTGAAGACATATGGTTTTGAGAATATTGTCTTAGTGCTGGTTTTTAGTGGAATTGCTTGATTATCTATTTAAGTTGATGTTGACTACAGGTTTACTCAAAATTGTTTTTTTTTTGTGTGTGTTGAAATATGTTACTAATGTCTCTAATATCTCCAGGACATTTATCATGAAGGGATGTTGAATTTTTTTAAAGGTCTTTCCTGAATGTAATGAGATGATTATGTGATTTTGTCTGTCAGTCTGTTTATATGGTGAATTTTATTTATCAATTTACATATGTTTAACTACGCCTGCATCTCTGAAATGAAGCATAATTAGGTGGTTAATGAGCTCATGGTGGTTAATTTTTTATTCAGTTTTATATTTGGATTGCAGGTATTTTTACATCTATGATTATAAGGAGAATTGGTCTGTAATTCTCTTCGTTGTGTTTCTATGAGTAGAATCGTGGCTTCATGAGAAGAATTAGTCAAAATTCCTTGAGTGCAAATTGTAGAATAATTTGAGGAGTATTGGCATTTGTTGTTTGAAACTCTGTTATGATTCTGAATTAAAATCACCTTGCCTTTGGCATGTTTTGGTTGGAAGATTTTTAATAGTGCTTCTAATTCACTGGGGGTTGTAGATCAGATTGTTACATAAGATCAGCTATATCTTTGGTAGGTACTATAGTCTGTGAAAATTATCCGTTTAATAACATTTTTAATATCTATATTTCCCTGTTATAAATATATAAAACAATAAAAGCAAATGTCTAGATAATAATATTTTAAATTTTACTTATTATTCATTATCACTAATATCAAAAAAATAATTTAATAAATACTGTGCATTTTAAGAAAACTTTTATGTGTTTTATATTCATGCAGAAAAGATACTTTAATCTGCAGTGAAAATTTATGGCTTTTATTCGTGCTTAATTTGAATTAAACTAACTATTTGGTGAAATATGAGAGTCCTAATCACTTAAAAAGTTAGTGAAATGATAATTAACAAAATATCAGCTAAATAAGTAATTCTATACTAGGTTATTTAAAAGTGGAAATTGGGGTTGGGGATTTAGCTCAGTGGTAGAGCACTTGCCTAGCAAGCCCAAGGCCCTGGGTTTGATCCTCAGATCCAAAAAAAAAAAGTGAAAATTAAAACTTAGAGCAAAACTAATTGTACCCTTCAAATGTACTGAAAACTATTTTTCTCATGGAAGTGTCTATCTTCATTCTTTAGTAAAAGAAGAATGCACATTAAACAATGATAGGAAATACAGAAGTGGGGCTGACATGATGTTTTCATAAATTCTCTGTGTTTTAATATATTTGATTTTATTTATTGTGAAATATTTGAAAATATTTTAAGAATAAATAGTCAATTAAGTACAAAGAAGAATGAATTGCAAAGCATTCTTTATTTGAAAATTCAATGCTTTTGCTTTACACACAAAAAAATCAGGATTATAAAATTGGTTCTTGAAATTAGAAAATAGCTTATTTATTTGAGAAGAGCTTTCCTGGCACATGTATTGGGTTGAGATCAGATAACAACATCCCAATGTAAATCCAAGTATAATTACACATGTCTGTACCCATAGTGTAGGAGAAATAGGGCTTCTGATCTACTGGATCTCAATGTCTAGAAAGGTAAGACTTCACTGGCTCTACATTCTCTGCCATAAAGTTTTTATGATATGAGTCTTTCACTTGCTTGGAGTTACCACATCATACTGTCTGAATAATAAAATAGTTTCCAGAGGGATAACTACTCATTACTCAAAGTAGTACTATAGAGCTGTAGTAACAGAAACAGCATGATATTGTCATGAAACCAGAAATGTTAATCAATATAATGGAACTTTAGATCCATAAATCTACATACATGTGGACACCTAATTTTTTTTATGAAGAAGTCAAAACATACATACTGGGAAAGACAGTATCTTTAACAAATGGCACTGGTCAAACTAGATGACTGTGTGTAGAAAAACCAAATAGATCCATAATCATGACCTGGCACAAACTCAACTCCAAATGCATCAGATTCCTCAACATAAAACCAGATACACTGAACCTTAGAGAAGAGAAAGTGGAAAATAGCCTTGAACTCATTGTCACAGTAAAGGACTTTCTAAACAGAACACAATTAGCACAGGCACTAAGATCAATAATCAATAAATGAGTCCTCATGAAACTGAAAAGTTTCTATAAAAAAAAGTAACACTTTGTGCTGGTTAGGATGTGGACTAAGGAGAACTTTCATCAATTGCTGGTGGGAGTACAAATTTGTACATCCACTTTGGAAATCATCACTGCATATCCTCAGGAATATGGGAACCAATGTACATCAAAACCCAGCTATATCATTTTTGGTTACATACCCAAAGGTGTCTTCATTCTAGCACATAAATATTTCCTCAATGAAAATATTATAGATGTCCTTCACCAGAAGAATGGATAAAGAAAATATGGTAATTTTACACAGTGGACTGTTCTTCAGTCGAAAGAAGGAAAGAAAGAGAGAGAGAGAGAGAGAGAGAGGAGGGGAGGGAGGGAGGGAGGGAGGGAGGGAGGGAGGGAGGGAGGAAGGAAGGAAGGAAGGAAGGAAGGAAGGAAGGAAGGAAGGAAGGAAGGAAGGAAGGAAGAAATCCACTGGATCAAATTAGGAAACTAGAATAAAATTATCCTGAGTGAGGTGGCCTAGACCTAGAAAGACAAATATGGTGTGTATTCAGTTATATATGGATATTAGCTGTTAAGTCAATGATAACCATGCTATAATTTGTATGGCTTAATCACTGCTCAGTTGCTGTGAAGAGACACCAGACACCATGGCCAAGGCAACTCTTACAAAAGAAAACATTTAATGGGGCAGGGGGCTTACATAGAGTTTCTAAGGTTTTCTCTATTATCCTAAAGGCAGGAAGCATGGCAGCAGCCAGAGCAGGCATGGTGCTGGAGAAGTATTTGAAAGCTACATGCTGATCTGAAGTCACAGTGAGCAACACTGGGCCTCGTGTTGGCTTTCGAAATCCTCAGATCCCACAACCAGTGACTAACATCCTCCAAAAAGGCTACACCTAATTTTTCTCAAAGAGTTCCACTCCATGATGACTAAAGGCAATAATTCTTATTTAAACCACCACATTCCACTCCCTGACCCCTATAGGCTTCCAATCATATCACAATGAAAAAATGCTTTCAGTCTATCTTCAAAAGTCCACAAAGTCTGTCATTGTCTCAGAACTGTTTAAAAGTCCAGTATTCTAAGTCTTTTCTGAGACTCGCAGCAATCTCTTTAATGTAACTCACTGCACAATGAAAAGCAAAAGGCAGATCACATATGTCTAACATACAATTGTGCAGAATACAGATTACCATTCCTAAATGGAGGAAAATGAGCATAATGAGGAAATACTGAACTAAAGCAAAACATAAGTCCAGTGAAACATGCTATAAATTCTGCTTCTCCATATCTGATGTCAATGTGTTCTTTAGATCCTCATCTCCTCAGTAACCAGATTATCAAATGGGGCATAGGAAGAGGGAAGGAATATGGGAGATATAGCTAAAGTCAAGGGTCATTTGAAGGCTAGTATATAAACCTAATACACTATATGTATTAATACATATATGGAGGCAGTATAATGAAATTGCCAATAATGGAGGTGACAGATCCCAAGCTATATATTTCTTTTCATGAAATGAAGCTTCTAGTCCTATGTTTCAGTTGACCCATAGAAATCCCCAAAAACCTCAGGTTCTTGTCAAGACTTGTCAAGGCTTCTCTCCACAAGCTGAGAGCAAGAACCCATTGCTGAAGACAACATCTATACAACTCATCGAACATGGAGAAATGAATCTGGTGCCTACAGAGAACCTTCATCCCTATATTCTATAACCTTTACTTCAGGACTTTACTCTGCAAGCTACCCAAAGATAAATGTAAACACCAGTGGAGACACAAACCCTTTGATCTTTAATAGTGTCTTGCTTCCTACAAGACATGCTAATACAAAGATGAAACAAAGCTGCTGGTATTAACCAATAAATACCTGATTTATTTTAAGAATCATTCCATGAGATGGAACCTAAATCTGACATTACTTGCATAGCAAAGAAACTGAGACTAGAAAGTCCAGGGATGTAGGGTAAACCCAAATATTACTGCATGAAAAAAAAGGCAATTAAAGGATTCCTAATGATATTCTGCTATAGATCAGTGCCTTGCTCAGCCATCACCACAAAAACTTCTTTCTGCAACAGATAGGAACAGATAGAGAGACCCACAGCCAGACATTATACAGAGAATGAGAGACCTTGGTGCAATCAGACCCATATAGATAGCTCTATCAAATCTCTCTCCTGGGGTCTTGGGGAACCCTTCAAAAGAGAAGGCAGAAAGAGTGAAAGATCCTGGGAGGAGGACACCAAGAAAACAAGATCCTTTAAATAAACATAAAATGACTGAAGCTCATATGAACTCACAAAGACTGAGACAGCATGCACAGGGCCTGCACAAGTATGCCTTAAGTCCTTGATGTATATATTTTGCTTCCAGTTTAGGGCTTTTAATGGGATTCCTTTATGTGTGAATACAGCTGTGATTCCTATGCCTTCCCTTAGGCTTTTTTCCTCTCATTTTTTTGCATGTTTGTTGTGTGTGTGTGTGTGTGTGTGTGTGTGTGTGTTCCAATTCTAATATGTTAGTTTTTTTTAATCTTATTATATTTCATTTTACCTCATCATTATCCCTTAGAAGTATGTTTGTTTTCTTTTTTTAATTATTTTTTTATTTAAGAAAAATTCCCACTCATTCTACATATCAACAACAGATCCCCCTATCATCCCTCCTCCTCATTCTCCCAGCTCTCCCCCTCCAAGCTACCCTTCATCCCCTCCTCCAAAAGGGTAAGGGCTCCTGTAGATGTAATGGTCTTATTAAATAAGAAACACAGAGCCAAATGCAGAGTTAAAAGTCCAAAAGGTCAGAGCAATAGCTAAGAGCCGAGACTAAAACCTTCTTATCATCCGCTGCTGCTGCTCCTGCGTCCTTCCCATGAGAAACAGACCTACTTCCTGTGTGTCTGTCTTTTTATTGACTTTCTGTTTTGCCTTCTCATTGGTTGTAAACCCAACCACATGACCTCCTCGTCACTGCCTGTCTATACAGACCTCCAGGTCTCTATGGTTGGAATTGAGATTAAAGGCATGTGTCTCCATGCTGGTGGTATCCTTGAACACACAGTGATCTGCCTGTCATGTAATCAGGATTAAGGGCGTGTGCTACTACTGCCAGACTTCTGCTATGGCTTGCTATTAGCTCTGACCCCCCTGGCAACTTTATTTATTAACATACAAATAAAATCACATTTCAGCACAAATGAAATACTCCCATGGGGAATCTGAGTGGTCCCGGGCAATGGTATCTGGATCTTTCCCTGGTGCATGAACTGGCTTTCTGTATCCCATTACCTGTGGTGGGAGGCCTTGCTCAGCCTTGATGCAGTGGGGAGGGGCTTAGTCCTATGTCAACTGAAGGTACTTGTTTGTTTTCTCTGAGAGACAGAAAGGGAAGAGGGGAGGAACTGGCAGGAGTAGAGGGAAGGCACTGTGCTATGTACCTGTTATCACAGTGGCAGGAATCAAAGACTGGGAGATTCTTGGGGATTTCTGTTCAGCCCATCTAGATTAATCTTTAGGTTTGCCTAGAGACTCTGACCTGAAAATAATATGGTGAGGAACAATTGAGGAAGACAACAGCATGAACCTCTGGCTTATACATGAACATACACATGTTCTCACACCAACAGGGAAAGTGCAAACACACACAGAAACACACAGAAACACACAGACTCACACACACACACACACACACACACACACACACTCACACAGATGCTGGCATTTTACCATGTGCTAATTCTATTTTTCTGTGTATGACTGAGGGCAGATATTTAAAATTGTGTATCCTCTCACTTCTTTTCTTCAAGATAAATGATTTATAACAAACAAGCTGAGCAGCATTAGATGAAAATTATTCCCCTAATAATAATTTTGTTGAAGGTAAGATAATATTTATATTTGTAATAATGTATTACAGAGCCACATATTCTTCATTATATTCAAATACAAGTTGTTTCAAAATATGACATGCCTTTAGTGAATATTCTACTTTCCTTAAAATGTAATTTTACATGTGATGGTTATTCCATTGAAAAAGAAGTGTGTAGCCAGAAGGTTTCTCCAGTGTCCTGCCTGGTCCTGCAGTCACTCAGACTCAAGTAAACACACAGAGGCTTATTATTATTATTATTTACAAACTTATGGCCATGGCCTATGGCTCAAGCTTCTTGCTAGCTAGCTCTTATATCTTAAATTAACCCATTTATGATTAATCTATAAGATGTCACGTGGCTGTAGCTTACCAGTATTTTCACCTCTTGCTGGGGTAATAATGTCAATGAAGGCTACTTTCATTGAGGTTTACTCCAGTGGTTGGATTTGTCTTCAGTATCAATACAACAAAGCATAATGATGTGGTCATAAAATGTTACACTCTTGCGAAAGTATTATTTAACTTGAAATTCCTACACATTGTTGCTATTTGGACATGTGATGTGCACTATTCATTTGGGACCATTCTTGGTATGGGCATTAAATGTTGTTTAAATATAAATGAAATGTCTTTTAGTTAATGAGAAAAGGCTTAAATGGGCTGAAAAAAAGACATATTTTAGTATATACTACTGTTTTTAAGGTTCATGAAAATATGTCCATATAAAGTATGTATAAGAAAAAATTCAAAAAAAAATAAGAAAAGAAGCAGTCGGGCGGTGGTGGCGCACGCCTTTAATCCCAGCACTCGGGAGGCAGAGGCAGGTGGATCTCTGTGAGTTCGAGGCCAGCCTGGGCTACCAAGTGAGTTCCAGGAAAGGCGTAAAGCTACACAGAGAAACCCTGTCTCGAAAAACCAAAAAAAAAAAAGAAAAAAGAAAGAAAAAACTCATTAAAGGAATATTTAAATAATTGTGTTTTACATATTTACTATTATTATGAAGTATATATCATTTTATTAAACTATCTAAGATAGGAATGTGGGATATCACAGTTTTTAAAGTACCCTGTGCTTAAGTGCAGTGATCTTACCTTGGAGTTCCAGACCTATGTACAAAGCCAAGCATCACTCTATGTTCCTGTAACCACAGATTTTTGGCGGGTCAAACACAGATTCCTGAAGCCCTTCTAATAACCTGCTTTCTGAATCCATGAATTTCAGGTTCAGAAAGAGCATACATGCACACACACAAGAAATAAAATAGTTGAGAGAGGAACCATATTGATGAATAATAACACTGGAATGCCTTACAACTTTCAAGAGTAACTTCCCAGTTTTGGATCTCGGAGCACTTCCTGATTATATTAGCTATTAAACAAATTAAATATAACATAAAGTGTATATTATCTAATTCATAATATGAAAGTTTTATTAGTGAACTACAGATCAGTTTGCCTGGAAACTCAATATACTCAATTTCATGTCCAAATAGGAAAAACTACTACAACTATACAAGTTGGGATAATTGGTTGTGTATAGATGGGATTGATTTGCCATATCATCTAGTCAAATTGATTCAAATACATTTCATTTGTTTTTTATTTTTGAATAAAAACACTAAAACAGAAATTTTAAGATTTATGTACATTTAGATGAATTCCAATTTACATTTACTAAAACTTAAAGCAATTATTATTATAATTAGAAAATCCATTAGCTATTTCAGAGAGGATAACAATTATGGCTTTAGAGCATTTATATAACATCTTTGAGGGTAGAAATTCATTTATGTGAACTATTTATCCTTCCAGTTCCTGGTGAAAATAACAATAATAGTACAGTTCTCAAAAAGATTTATGAAGTACTGATGGATTTTTCTCAGAATTTTAGTTTCATAAACAAAACAAGGCCTTTTGTTTCGCTCTTCAGTATCTTTAAAGATTTTCAATAATAAGCAAACACACGAATTCTTTTCAAAGAGAAAGGTGCTTGAATTTCTGTGAATGTTTCCTGTATTGTCATTTTAGTGCAAAGATGCTACTTTAAAGAACACTATGAAGAAACTTCTGTCATGTGGGACATGGAGGCAAGTGGTTCAGAAGTTCAAACCCAGACTTGTGTATGCTACAATTTCAGACCATTCTGGATGCCATCAGATTCTTTCAAAAATAAAGAAAGAAAAAATGATAAGGGAGATAAATATACCACATTATTTTCATGTCACAGTTTATTTTGTTATAAGCAGAGTTTGAAGTGATCTTCTTGACTCTCAGAAAATTAAATATATTCAAATAAACCAAACATTTGTATATAAATAGTAATTACATTGAATTTGAAATTTAGCTAGCATTGATGGTGCTGGATGGTGCTCTGCACACTAACAGAGGAGGAAATTAGTCATCACCATCACCTAGCTACAAACCTTGAAAACTACAAAAGCGACATGGTGTATGTTATACTAGTTCAAACGTGGCATAAAATGTTACAGGTACAACTAGGTGTTTTTGGACTGGATTAGTGGCAAACTCCATGAGATTGAATCCATTCTTGACCCTTCTAAAGCAGCCAAGAATCTAAGACTAGAGAGGTCATGGGTCCTAGGGGAAAACCTACTACTACCATTCTGCTAAATGAACATAGTGATAAAATGACTCCTAATGACACATTGCTGTGTTGTGTCCACAGAACAGTGGGTTGCTCATTAGAGAAGCTTGTTCTTCCAGTAGATGGTACTTAACAAAGAAAGCCAGAACTGGAAAACGCACAGAGATTGAGCAACTTCAGAGCACTCAGTCCTAACCAAAGTCTTTCACTCAAGGTGTAGAAAATAAATAGACAAATTTTAAGAGCCAGAGGTGACAAACAACTCCCTGCATCCCCCAAAGAAACTGTCTTCCAGGTACAGCAGGTCTGATACACATGTGAACTTACAGAGATGTTCAGAGCATGGAGAAGAGCTGAACAAGTTCAAGCCAGACAAAAATCCTTACGCAGAAAAAAAGGAGGTAGACACAAAGTCCAACCCACTTTCAAAAAACTATTCCTATTTGATACCTTCTGGGATATAGAAAATCAGTTTTTTTCCCAATAGAATGACATAGGGTATATCAACCAAACTTCAGGGCAGTCCTCATGTCCAGTAGTAGTTTCCCAACACAAAATGAATTATTTATTTTTAATGTGATTTTTTTTGTTTCATTTTGGTATTTTTCATCTTATTGGATTTTCCTTTTTTATTTATTAGTTGAAAAAGAGTTATAACACAGAGTCATGAAGTTGGGTGAATACAGGGATGGGGAGAATCTGGAAGTAGTTGGAGGAGGAAAAGTATATAAACAAAATGTATTAGAAAATCTTAAATAAATGTATAAACATGAAATATGATAAATAAATCATATACTTTATGACACACCAAGGGCTTAATATCTAAAACACATTATAATGAAATAAGAGAACAATAAATTAAATAAATGAAGAATAAATGACCAATAAATACATGAGAGAATGTTTAACACTTCATTTTACATTCTAAATACATAGCAATTAGTATAATTATTTTATATTGATATGTGCAATAACATGTATGAGTATATACATAGAGAATTAATGTGGAAAGTAAACCTCTATCCAATTAAATGTTTAGAATATATGAATGCAAGAGTAATCAATTCAATAAGCTTGTAGGAAAATTAACAGTAAATTTATAGGTGATATATGAATAGATATAGAATCTTCCCTTGGATGCACAGACATATTTTCAAAATATTATGAGTGCTGTTTTCTTATGAATGAATAAAGTTTTAGAGATATCCCATAAATGTGTGGTTGCTATCATTCTTAATCTTGGTTTACTTTCATAATGGCAATAAAAATATAAATTTTTAGACATCTTCAGGAAATGTTGCCATCGTATGGGTTAATACATACTTTTCTATTACAATTTGTGACCTATTTATTAGCATTATTATTAATAATTTTCTACTTTGTGGAAATGTATACATTAACTTAATTTTATGGTATTAGATAATAGCTAAGTTTTAAACAAGTAAATGAAAGATATTCTTTTCAAAACCAGTTTTTTTCTACTTTAACTAGTTTATTGTGTTGATCACTATGATAACTACTGGTATTAAACTCTGTCAGCAGTCTGTAAGTTCTTGAGTTAAAAATAACTAGCTAAGGTCAAAGATTCATTAATGAGAGTCTTAGTGACTCCCATATTACTTATGAACAGATGGTTTTGTTGTTTGGAGCTACAATTAACCTTCTCATATAATTAATATTGGATCTATATAAAATAAACACAATAAAATATAATGTTCTTATATTTCTTCAATAACACTTTTGTCCTTGGTGTGCATGTTTCATCATTTGTCTCACAAATATTTCCCAATGTCATGAAATGATGAAATGTGAAAGAAGGAAGATATTATTGTGTCTACATTAACATGATTAGCAATAAAATGTAAGCATGTAAATGAAATGTATGATTTTCCATTTTTCTAGATGGCACTTGTCTTCAGGAATTATAAAATTTGAAATATGCTAACATAACAGCTTCATTTCACAAGAAATGGCTTCTGACAGCTATAAGCCATTAGAAATACTTAGTCATTTATGCACATAGTAAAATATTTTTAAATCTAAAAATGTCTTATAAGAATTTATAGTTAATAGTGAACACAAATGGAAACATATAATCTAACTTAAAAACCTAAGATAGCATTCTAGAATATTAAATGCATATTGACATATCATTACTTAACATATCCTAAGTTATTAAAATATGTGTAATTCATCCTGTAATGCTAGGGTTATGTGTCTTCACTACAAGTAAAAGAGGGACTCATAATACTTTAAGAGCCATGGATCCAAGATGTCTCCTATGAGACAATGCCTTCCATATAGGAAAAAGAAGCTGTAACCAAGGAATCTCAACAGTATGGTTAGTTAAGGAAAATCTTCCATTAAAAACATTAGCTGACATGCTAATGTAGGTGAGGGGAAAATCTCACAAAGTCACACACATAGATGAAGATACATAGGCAATTAATGACTGATAAGAGAAGAACCAGTCTTTCCAAAGATCCAGTCCATAATTAGTTATCTAATATCACATGTGCAACCCTAGAAACATTACATAAAACTAAAACAAAGTGGATTCAGGAAATTATATTTATATATTATATTTGTGTATCCAAGTGACAATAATAAATACAGGAAAAAGAAAACAATAGAGATAATACAAGAAAGTAGAAGACAGACTTGGGGGTAGAATAAAGGGAAGGGTGGGGCAGGGGAGCAAGGGATGATAATAGGAGATCGAAGATAAAGTATACTATAGCCTTGTTTAAGAAATAATAAAGAAACACATTATTTTTTTTTACAATTAATAAATGTAAAATCTCCTGAGTGTGGGATCAAAGGCATATGCCACCACTGCCCAGCCAGAGACTGATATGACTAATGTCTTGGGTAGAGTTTGTAGTACTGCAATGAAACACCATAATCATAAAGCAAGTTGAGAAGGAAAGGATTTATGTGGCTTATACTTCCTAATTGCAATGCATCATTGAAAGAAGCCATGACAAGAACTTAAAAAGGGCAGGAATCTGGAGGCATAAAACTGATACAGATGGAGGGGTAATGTTTACTAGCTTGATACACATGGCCTTCTCAGACTGCTTTCTTATAGAACACAGGACCACAAACACACGATTACCACAGCTGCAATGGCCCAGGTCTTCCCCTATCAATCGCTAATTAATAAAATGGCATACAGCTGGATCTCATGGAATCATTTTTTTCAAGTGAGGTTCCCTCCTCTGAGATAACTGTAGTTTGTTTCATGTTGAAGTAAAACTATCCAGCACAATTGAACCTTGTCAAGTTGACATGCAAACACATCACTGTTAAACCACAAACTTTTCTTTCCTGTTCATCCCTGAGATTACACATTAATAAAGCCAAAACATTATAAAACATTTTACAAACTTAAAAAGTCCCACAGCCTTACAAATTCAAACACTTTAAAAGTTGTCCCCTTAAAACATCGAGTCTCTTTTAAAAATCAAATTCTCTGTAAAACTCCCAAATCTCTTCCAAAAGAAGTTTAAAGTCTCTCAACTGAGAGCTCCTTTAAGATAAAAAAATGAGTTCTTTCTTAATTCAACAGGGAAGAACCAGGACACGGTCATAATCTGGACAATGCAAAATGGAGTTCTCAACAGTGTAAATAATGCAATGTCCAATGTCTGGGATCCACTTATGACATTTTGGGTTCCTCCAAGGGGACTGGATCACTTCTGGTTGGTCTTCTGCAGCACATACCACTTGTATCCTAGGCTCTGACAGCTCTATTCCACTGCTGATTCTGTTCTTGGAGGTCATTCCAAGGTTCTAGTGTGGTGATATTTTATTTGTGCTGAAATGTGGTGATATTTTATTTGTGTGTTAGTAAATAAAGTTTGCTTGGAGATTGGTGGTGGGGCGGTGGGGGTGGGGGGAGGCCAGCCATTTTAAGTAAACAAAGAAGTCAGGCAGCACATTCCCTTAATCCTTTAGCAGGCAGGATTTCTGTATGTTCAAGGCCACATTAGGGAACAGAGCCAAGTGTGGTGACACACACCTTCAATCTTAGTACCAACCATAGAGACCTGAAGATCTGTACAGACAAACAGACAGTGACAGAACTGTGTAGGAAGAGGAAGTGAGCTAGCTGGGCTAAGAGCCAATGAGAAGGCAGAAAAGCAAGGCATATAAGCCTGGCTAGACAGGACGTTGCTCTCCTTGGAAGCTGCAGAGTTGGTGAGGTGAGGTTAGCTCGTGGATTTCTGTATCTTTCTGTATCAGGCTTTTCCCTGATCTCTCTAAGACTTTAACCCAAATTTCTGGCTCCATGTTTTTTTTTTTTTTTTATTTAATAAGAATATTTACAAATTCGTCTACATTCTAGTATCTCCAAAATGTTGGATCTTCAGCTGCAACTGGGTTGCACTTCTACCAATAGCCTCTCCTATGCTCTCTTCACGGTGCCAAGCCTCAACATCTCTGCATGATCCCTTCAGTCCTGGGCCTTCAACTGCGACTGAGGCTGCACCTTCACCAGAGTCCTCTCCTGGTCTCTCACAGTGCCAAACCTAAGCTTCAAGTCAGGATCCATTCATGTTTTCAAAACCAGCACCACTTGTGTGATTCTTACACTTCCAAATTTGCCTGCCAGCATAAGGTACAGTTTGGCCACCTCTGGAATATAGCTTCTGTGTACTGACTCTTGTTAAAGACATCCCAGAATATTTTTGGCTCAGTGGTTTCTTCTTAATCCAGGTAATTTCTCAGCTCCTGCCAACCAGCATCAATTCTTCCATTAATATAAAGGCTTCCACTCAATGGTGCTGGTCTCTTGCTAATTACCACGGACTCTTCACCCCCAGCTGACTAGAACCACAGACTCTTAGTTCAAAATAGCAAATGGTCTCACAGAGTCTTTAAATTTCCCTCGGAACTTCACAAGCCAGCTCTCCATCATCCCAACAGGCTCTCGTCATTTTCACCTTCCAAGCTCCTACAAAATATCCGAATGAGCTCTCAATACTCACGGTTTTCTAGGCCAAAGTTCCAAAGTCCTTCCACAGTCATCCTAAAATCAACAAGGTCAGGTCTGCCACAGCAATACCCCACTCCTGGTACGAACTTTGTCTTAAGGTTTGCTACAGCAAAGCACCATGACCAAAAAGCAAGTTGGAGAGTAATTGTTTATTTGGCTTATACTTCCAAATTGTAGTCCATCACTGAAGGAAGTCAGAGTAGTAACTCAAATAGGATATGAAACTAGAGGCTGGAACTGCCATAGAGACCACGGAGGAGTACTCCTTACTGGCTTGCTCCCCGTGGTTTGCTCAGCCTGTTTCCTTATAGAACCCTGGTCCATCAGCCAACCCACAACGGACTGGGTCTTCCTATCTCAATCACTAATTAAGAAAATACCCTACAGCTGGATTTTTGGAGGCATTTTCTCAATTGAGGATCCCTCTTTTCAGATAACTTTAGCTTGTGTCACGTTAATATAAAACTGTTTGCTCTTAAGACTTTTTTCCTCCTATTGGATTACCTGAACCTCCCTGGAATGATGGCTTTTGCCTTGGTGTATCGGACCTTGTTTTGTCGTGTTTGGCTGTCTTCTCTTGAAGGCCTGCTCTTTTCTGAAGAGGAAAGGTAGAGGAAGAGGATATTGGGGAGAGGGATTGGGAGGGGGGGCGGGTTGGGAGGAGTGAAGGAAGGGGAAACTGTGGATGGGATGTGTTGTTTGAGAGAAGAAGCTATTTTCAATAAAAATTAAAAAACAAAGCTATCTAGCACTACTAATATATGTTTAAAATTTTTAGATGAAATTCTAATAGGGAAGCCTATGAAGAATAGGGCATGCATATCTATGTACACAAAATGCCCCAGAGCTGTACCAAAAACCAAATACTACTGCTAGTACTGCTACTGCTAATACTACTACTACTAATAATAATAATAATGCTGTGTTTATATGGACCTGATGTTAAAGTTATTCCTTTTCTTATTCATCATATATTTAATAAGTTGTTTCACTGTGAAGATTCTAGAGTGCTTTATCTTTCTGAACTATTAAATGGGATGGATGAACAAAGAAGTAATACTAAAGAAATAAAGGTAAAATAATCTACTGCTATCTTCATTGACCTCTATTATAATACTAAAACATCACTCAATTTGAAATATATTGCCTTTAAGAGCATTTTATGCTATTCATATGTTGCTAAATTAATAGGAAGCAAAATCAGTGTTACCTAGTCCTGAGCTTGAGAATAAAAGTCCATAGCCTTTTCAAACTTGAATTTAGTTTTACACAGCATTTGAAATCACAGTGGCAGGTGTATTAACTCACTTTTGTTATTTCGTTTCCTGTTCTAGTCCATGAGGCTTAGCCTACTAATTTTATTGTCTACAATGTTTAGCTGTTCTGAGTTTAAAGGTATCTGGACTTGAGATGATAAAAAAATGCATTTGCAGACTTTAAAAATATCATATGTATTAGAATCTTTGGTAAATATTTCATTACCATTTATTTCCGAACCACTGTGTGATTAGACAGAGTAAGTGAGGCTTCTAAATTATTGTGACAATATCTGCCACATCTTTGTCATTTTGCTAGCCATTTACCACCATAAAATATCAAGCACTGTTTGGGCTTATCACCCTCATCACTTCAGTTTTGTAATTTTTGTTAGCCTCAGCACATTAATCCCACACATGCATTTGTCTGTTATATAAGCCATGCAGAAATTCTGAATTATGTTACCTCTATAAATGTGAATTTTGGGAAAAAAAATATTAAAAGCTAAGGGTGATCAGTCAGAGAAAGTGGCAACTCATCTGGTTCAGTGATTAAAGTCTGAACCTGAAACTATGAAATACTAGACTCTATCTGTGGCTTTGCCATCAATTTGCTGTATGACTGTTAGTAAGAATTTTCTTCCAGGAATTAGTTTTCAGATGTGGCTAAAGCAAAATAATATATATGACATAGAGAGACTTTAAGAGGTCAAGACAAGAATCATTTTCCTTCCTAAAAAATTACATACTTTATTACAGAGACCTTTTTGAGAGTTTGAACTACTCACAATTAAATGAATGTATTATCTCAGTTTTAATACTAATCAAAACATTAGCTGAAGAAAATATATTAGTACCTGGAATACTTATAAATGCTGTTCAAATAGGCAGTAAGACTGTTAGCCATGTTTGGATACTGTTATGTACAGCAGAAATTTTATGCTGCTTAAATTATTTATGAGATTGTGGTAGTACTTAGAAACCAAGAGAGCATCCAGAAAATTACTAATATCTATATTCACTTTACATCTTTTCTATTTTTTACTTTTATGCCTCCATTTGCAGCATGACAAATCTCTGTCCCTCCTCTTCCTAGTATTTTACTGTCAATTATGCCCCAGCTGCAAGTAATTGTGCCTCCAAATCCATGTAACAGAGATTTCTCAGAATGTTTTCTTGTTCTTGGTGCTTGCTTTATTGGTTTCTAAATCTTTTAAAAATCTTAAATATTTTACAGGCCTTTCCATTCAAACAACAAAATCCATACAGAGCTCTGAGTGAAATTAAACCAAAGAAATGTATAGGGAATTGTCTGAATCAATATCCCCATTATGCAATCCATAAAATAGTTCTATATGTTTATCTATGTGTAGAAGACGCATTTATTGTATATAATCAGAATCCTTTTCTGCACCTATTGTCACACATTGGTTGTACATAAACAGAATTCTTTTCCACAGATATTCTCATACTTTTTCACAGTAAACAAAATAAGTAGGGTGTGTTAATACTATGTGTCCCCCCTCCTCTCTCTAAAGGAAATAGACAGAGGCTAACATGAAATTGGCTTGCATGATTGGGGCAGGTACTTATGAGTCTCAACTTCATGGCATTCTGGAACTGCAGATTGCTTCTACTAGAAGATCCCCCCACCACGAGCGGGAGATAAAGCTTATTTTTGGTCCAAGTCCTTTATCTGAATAAATGAGGCTCACTCACACCATGGAGGGCAATCAGTTTTACTCAAATTGGACTTATTGAAATACTAATTTCATCAAAAAATTGTACTCACTGAAGTACTTAAAATGAAATTATAGCCAAATGTGTGGATATCGAGGCCTCACCTAGATGAAAAAGTCTGTTCTGATCATTTCACGTGGACGAGATCACACAATAGTGAAAATAGTGCTGTGCTGTGGTGTGATTATTATTATTATCTCCTTTTCACATTTCTAAAGCAAATTGATGCCACAGCTTTCAGCAAACAACCCTTTGCCTTTAGTGCTCTCATATTTAAATTAGTAAAACTAAAAATATCTGCAAATAAAGTCGAAATGACTAAAGAAAAACAAGACATTAAAATATACTTGGCACAACAAGTATGGGTACAGTATAAGAACTTTTCTAATTTTGTTAATATTTTATTAGACAGCATTCAACCATGCCTACTGATGGTTATCTAAAGTGTTATGAATTAATTTAAGTGTCAAATATCCTGCAACTTCCATTTTACATCATATTTGCTGGCAATTACCTTGTGATAGATTTATAGTAAAGAAAATTTGTTTGTTAATATGTTCAAGTAAATTAATATTTAGTAGACACCAAAATATGCAATTATACTATCTAGTTCAAAAATGGTTTCATTATCTCACAACTAGCTTATCTATTATCAATAACTCCCTACAATGCCTTGGCAACACCTAACTGACTTTTTAAATATACATTTATATTTACCTACACTAGTCGTTATCATAAGAATAGTATCACTTCTTAATAGCTGTTTCTTTCAATTTCATAATATCTCAAATGTTACCTATCATGTAGGATGTCTTAGAACCTGTCTTATTTAGGGTTTTTATTACTGTGAGGAAACACAATGACATAAAAGCAATTTGGGGAGGAGAGGGTTGATTTGGCTTATACTTCCACATTGCTGTTCATCAGTGAAGGAAGTCAGGACAGGAACTCGAACTAAGCAGGATCCTGGAGACAGGAGCTAGTGCAGAGGCTGTGAAGGGGAGCTGCTTACTAGCTTGATTCTCAGGGCTTGCTCAGCCCACCTTCTAATAAAACCCAGGACCAGTGATGGCATCACCCACCATGGGCTGGGCCCTTCCGCTTTGATCACTAAATAAGAAAATGCCTTACAGCTAAATCTCATCTACAAATTTCCTCAACTGAGACTCCTTCCTCTCTGATGACTCTAGCTTGTGTCAGGTTGACACACAAAACCATCCAGTAGGGTACCTCACTAGATTTTGCATCTGGATAATATTGCATAATGTGCATGTATGCCTTCTTATTTCATGCAATAGACATTTGAGAAACTTACAGAATTATCTATTATACACACTGATGATATAAAAATGTGTGGGATTTTGTAGAATATATTGTTTCAGTTATGTAAACATAATAGTCAATTACTATATTATTTGTCTAATTGTAAAAAATACTATTGATTTCAGGAATATATGAGAAATTTGTTGATTTACTTTATGATATCATCATAAAAGAGCAACTTGCGACTTCCCTCCATATTTTTCATAGGGATTATAAGTAATTAAAGTAGATAAGAATTAACTAATAACCATTAATGAAGAAGATGATATCACTAATTTTCATATTATTAATTCATTTCATATTTACCACATCTCCAAGTGATTTTATTTGATGTAGACTTGTTTGGTGAATACACATTATCTCATTTGCGTATGAAATAAAATGAGTATTGTAACAATTTATGCAATATATTCAGTTAAAAAGTATGATCCCAAGGCCTGCCCTTAAGTGTTGTTGATATACCTGGTGTTATTCCACTGAAGCAAACTGTCTATCTATCTAGCAAACACTATCTGTCCCAGTAGTGAAGATTAGCAAGTAGCTTCGTGGTTAGGGGTGGGACTTTGTGTCCACTTCTACTTCTTCTTACTGGTATTTCGTCTGGATTGTTCTTACACAGGTCTTGTGCAAGTGGTCAGCTTTGCAGTAAGCTCGTATTTGATTCAGCTATAACTAGAAATGCTGTTTCCTTGGAATTTTCCACTACCTCTGGGTCTTACACTCTCCTTGGAATTTTCCACTACCTCTGGGTCTTACAATCTTTCGCCTCCTCTTCTGTACTGATCCCTGAGACTCGAAGGTAAGTTATGATAAAATAGGCCTTTTAGGGCTGAGCACTCTAAGGGCTCTTCTGGAACTGTCCAATTGTTGGTCTCTGTGTTAACTGCTATCTATTGAAGATATTTCTCTGATGAAGGGTGAATGATTCTTTGATCTACGGCTAAGGAATATAAAATTAAGAGTCATTTTATTGCTGTGATAATTTAATAGAATAATAGTATTAGGGTTTCCCCTAGGGAATATTTCCATGATATTTCTAGTTTCAGGTTCTTTGAATCATTCACAGTGCCAGGCATGAGTTTCATCTTACAGACCTGTCCTTAAGTCCAAACAAAAAGTGAATGTCTACACTTTCATAAGATCTGTGCCATAATTATACCATTGATATATCTTTCAGACAGTTTGCTCATTTACCTCTCTTTGCTTTTATCTGAGTGAGATTTATATCATTTCACCCTCATGTTGTGTGTTTAATAACTTCCATCACTATGAATACTAGTCAGTAAGTTTGAAGCTTCACGTTAAGCACCAATTTTTTTTATAGTATGTGATGATTTCATCAATAGTGTCTTTGCATCATGTTGTAAAAGATAATCAATACCACTGGCAATATCCTGCAATGTTTGATAGGCTTTATTGGAACTCTTCAGACAATTATTTCAGTAGAAGTAACGCATCCCTGGTATGGGGGTGGGTTAATTCATGGCATATAATGTCTGGTTAGGGCCTTGATTCTCTCCTTATATGGTAACTCAATTTAAATGTATTTTTATGTATATACTTTGGAAAGTGAATATGGTTGTTGGTGTCCACATGGTTTGTCCAAAGGCCTTAGTGTTCTAAGCCCTCTATGTATTCTGTCATCAAACCCACCTCCCATCTCACTCCATTTTAACGTTCCTACTCTAATTTACTATTGATCCTTTTTCTGTTTTCCCTTCTTTAGAAGATGCCCTTTTTCCATCAGGTCACTTACTAACTCTCTAACTTTGGTATACTTCTGTTCTATGAGACAGCTTCTATTATTTTCTTTCTTCATGTTCTGGAGTCGTTTCCAGGAAGAAGCTTTGAGAAAAGTTTCAGCCATTTGATTTGTCACACTACCTGTTCCTCAGAGACTTGATTTGCAATCAACAATTATGCAAATTTCTTATCAAGTTACACTTTCAGAATTAAATTTTCAATAACATATGCAGCCATTACCACAGAAAATATGACAATATGTCAGGGATGGGGACTAGACAGAGTAATCACAATTGTGAGGCCCTGAAAGTAATTCAAATATCAGAAGTCTTCATTTTTCCATATGCTATAATATTCAGGAAAATATGAAGGAAATAAAACTCCTATAGTTCTTTATTCATTTAAGATATAGCTAATTCCCTGTTGCATTTATGTATCATTTTTAATGAAAGTTCTTGGTAACTTACAGTTTAAGTTTTATTAAATAATGGTGATAATTTTAATTGGGGTTCATGGTAAATTGAACATTTATATCATTCCCACTGTACTTGCTTGGGGTATCGCAGTTATATGAAGTATTTGATTGTTTTCTTTGTCCATTAAGTCACTAGATAGCCTTGGATAGTTTATAAAATGTTAATTATATTAAATCATTACTTAATAAGGTGATACCATGTGCTATTGATATTATGATTTATCTTTATCTGAAAGGATAGTACACCATTGCTTACTTAGAATAAATATTTAATATTGTGTGTTTTGATATACAAAGAATATATTTTATAGAGTTTTAAAAAATAGGCCGGGCGGTGGTGGCACACGCCTTTAATCCCAGCACTCGGGAGGCAGAGGCAGGCGGATCTCTGTGAGTTCGAGGCCAGCCTGGACTACCAAGTGAGTTCCAGGAAAGGCTCAAAGCAACACAGAGAAACCCTGTCTCAAAAAAACAAAAACAAAAAAAAAATGGAGTTGCTGACTGTGCATCTCTTTCAGGTGTAATTAAGAAACTTAAGGTAAAATTATGAGGACACTTGCCAGCAATGTTTTAAGAAGTCCTTTCTATATTTTGAGGATTCTTTGTACATTTGAGGAAAGAAATTAACTTCATTCAAATCTTTTATTACAAAAAGACAAAGATTTCTTTTGGAAGATCTGGATTTCCCTCTTCTTTTCAAAATATTTTTATTTTATAATTAATTTAATTTTTCATATCAGCCACGGATTCCCCTGTCCTCCCTCCTCCCACCCCTTAGCCTTCCTTCCCAATCCACCCCGCATTCCCACCTCCTCCAAGGCAAGGTCTCACCTGGGGAGTCATCCCAGTCTGGTAGATTCAGTTGAGGCAGGTCCAGTCCCCTCCTCCCTACACCAAGGATGAGCAAAGTGTCTCAGCATAGGCACTAGGTTCCAGAAATCCAGCTCATTTCCCTCTTCTAATGTTAGCACTCATAGTTTAAGCAAAGAAAATATCTCTGATCTTTCCTAATCCTACCTCCAAATGTGTGATTATTAAAAATAACATTTTTGCATTTTCCCTTTTGAAAATTTGAAA
Source organism: Peromyscus nudipes (assembly GCA_902168325.1). Taxonomy (NCBI): domain Eukaryota; kingdom Metazoa; phylum Chordata; class Mammalia; order Rodentia; family Cricetidae; genus Peromyscus; species Peromyscus nudipes. The sequence continues at coordinate 61,377 of CABHPH010000941.1, forward strand.
TATTTTTATGTCCCATTTACAATCTATATTTTTTCCTAATCTCTTCATGAGTCCCAGCAACAACATGTGGCTGACACTTTCTTAAATAATAGGTTATTTGCAATACTTTATTTCATTAATGCTGAAATTTTTATATTATAAAACTAACAACAAATGCTTTAATTTAGCTTCAATTATATGAATTATGGTCATATCATTCAACTTCAAAAGATATATTTAATTTTAACGAGTGCTTTTTCTAGCAGAAAGAAATTTAGTCAGCATAAATCATATTTTCATTTGCAGAAGATGCATAAAAAAGAACAATATTTGGGGCAGCAAAATTTCCCATTGTGAGGTTTCCTTTATTTGGACAGAAAGTTACTAATAAAATTAAATTCTTAAGATTTTGCAAACTTGGGTCCCAAAGCACTCTACAAGCAGGACACACTATAGGGGGAAGGTTTTGTGACTAAGTTGGTGTCCCAATCCCTCCACTTGGAGCCTTGCCAGTTACAGAAGATGGCCTGTTCAGACTGCATGTCCTGCATTAGTAGGAGTCTTTGCTAGGGTTATCCTTGTAGATTCCAAGGAGTTTCGCTTGCACTAGTTTTCCACCTCATTCCCAAAATATGTCCCCAATTCCAGTCATTTCTCCCAGCATTTTCTCCCTCCCACCCAACTGGAAAGCTCCTGTTCCCAACCCCACTCACCCACAGTCAACCTGCGAAATCTATTCTATTCTTCCCCTTGCCAGGGATTTCCACGAATCTCCCTTGAGCTCTCCTTGTTGCTTGCATCTCTGGGTCTGCGAATTGTATCATTATCATTTACTTAACAGCCAATTTGCACTTATGAGTTAGTATTTGTCTTTCTGGGCATCAGTTACCTCACTCAGGATGATCTCTTCTAGCTCTGTCTATTTGTGGTACAAATTTTTTGATATTGCTGTTTTTAACAGCTGAGAAATACTCCATTGTATAAATGTACCACATTTTCTTTATTCATTGTGCAGTTGAGGGACATGTAGAATGTTTCCAGTTTCTGGCTATTATGAATAAATCTTCTATGCGCATAGTTGAGCAAGTATCCTTGTTTTAGGATGGAGTTTCCTTTGGGTATATGCCCAAAAAGACCAGAGAGACTTCATTCAGCAACTGATGGGAGCAGATGAAAAGTGCCACAGCCAAATATTAGGCAGACCTCTGGGAGTCCTGTGGGGGAGGGGAGGAAGAATTGGAGGAACCAGAGGGGTCAGGGACACCACTAGAACATTGCCCAAAGAATCAACTGACCAGGGCTCATGTAGGCTCACAGAAATCAGGGAGCCTGTAGGGGTCTGACCTATGTCCTTTGCAAATATGCTATTATTGAGTAGCTGGGTGTTCTTGTGGTGTTCCTAAGAGTGGGAAGAGGGGCTATCTCTGACTGCTTTGCTTGCTTGCCTGCTTGTGGGACCCCTTTCTTCCTACCAGATTGCCTCATACAGCCTGGATGTGATGGTGTGTGTCTGGTCTTATTGTAGCATGTTATGCCATATTTGGTGGATGTCCTTAGGATGCCTGCTCTCTTCTCAGGGGATATGAAGTAGAGGGTTGGGGAGGGGAATTCTTGGGGAGAGAGGAGATTGTGAGAGAGACTGAGGGGATGGGAGGGGGGGCAGATTGAAGTCAGGTTGTAATATATGAGAGAAGAATTTTAAAAAAATATCTTGCAAACTATAATTTGAATTCTTTACGAGTATTTATGGAAGCTATTTTAATTAATTCTCATAACAATTCAATAGAAAGGTTTTGATTAATCCTGATTGATGGATGAGAAACTACTAGAGCAAACAGTTGTAACAGGCAATCTACATTGTAGCACATCAGCACTGTTTTTGGCTAGTGTATGAGGCTGTCTGAAATAAAGGAGCTTTAGTATCTGCCACTTTTTAGCACATTTTTGTGTAATGATTTTTGCAAAATGTAAATATATTTTCATTGTCTCATGTGGTTAAAAATATTTTCATTGAAAACATGTCTCAATAGCTGGGTATGGTGACACAAACCCTTAATCCCAGCCTCCAGGAGACATAGACAGACAGGCATAATTCTTTGAGTTCTTGCTATCCTGGTTTACTGAGAAAGATACAGGCCACCTATGACTACATAACAGAAAGAGGGCTTATGACAAAAAGATAACAAAACAAAACAAAAACTAATAAACAACAAAACCAAAATATGCCCCGATATCTCAGCCATATTGCTACAAGGGTTAACATAGAATATTTGTAATATTGATGCATATCAATTATCTCTAGGGTTGACAATGTCTCTGACGTTTTGAAGACCTGTATCAAAGAGCAGATTAATAAATAACCAAGAGCTACAATCACCACATGTAAGCAGGTGTCTCACAATTCTGGCCTTAGAGACATCTACAGACACTTCCAGGAATGAGATATCATGAAATTAATTTACTGAGATATCATGAAGTTAGGAACTCTCTCACATGCATTACTGTGACAAAATATTTACCATCTGGCTTTCCTGTCCAAACAGAAATCCTATTGATCTGTTTAATGAACCTTATCATGATCATCACTTTATCCAGTATTGATTCTTGAGGTAATTCAAGGCCATTGATAAGTTTGAATATTTAGTCAATGTAATTTCAATCTCTATCCATAGAAAAAGATTGTATAATACATCTTTGTGTAGTTATAGTCACATGAGCTTTCATTATATCCAATCTTATAAAACATATAATTTTGTAAAATGTATTTGATAATATAAAGTTAATATGCTAAAGCAATTTAAACACATAGGCAAATATTTAAAGATTTTACTGTTGGTGAATATAAACATACAAACAACCAATCTTCCAAAACATATACTATTTCATACAACTCTTAATGTCCAAACCTAAGGACCAGAGTTTAATTCCTAACATACAAGGTACAGAGAGAGAACAAACCCCCACATGCACATCAATGTATACATAGGTTAGTAAGCAAATAAGTGAGTCAGCTAAAAGTATTTTTGAGAGATTTAAAGACATATGACTTTTGTTATAGATCAGTAAACAGTTAATGCATACAATTTAACATTTTAATATGCTAATATGTTTTGAAACTTTGAAGAATAATAATCATATGATATTTTCAAGAAGGTAAAAATAGTTTTGGTAAAAGATATTTTCAAAAGCAGACACATAGAGTATATTTTTACAAAATATACACATATACCATTATTAACATATTTATTAGAAAATTAAGCTTGATATGTTGTCTCCTTAATAAGCATTGACAGCAAAAATACATTTAATTATCTATATATGATTAAACACTTAAGGGATTAATTAATTAGTTGGCACTTTCAATATTCCAAAGGATGAAAATCACTGTTTATGAATTATAATTATTAATGCGAACAGATGCAAGGGATGAAAGCACCATTTATGCATACATATGGCACACACATCAATTTTTAGCTTACACTTGGTTATGAAGACAGATAAATATCATCTTAGATTTACCATGGGTATAAAATCTGTTAGGGAAATATTCACAACAGCACTGCTCATGGACCTCCAACATATGCACTAGCTTTCAAATGCTAGCTCAATAGGTCTTTGGGAAAAAAACCAAGCTAAAATCATTTTTAGTAATGTCAATATCCAATTTTAGTAAGATTTGGTGTTTTACAAAACATATTTTAATTATATGAAAATAAAATGAAATCTTTCAAGGAATTTTACATATACCTGTCTTCTGATATAAAATTAAAATACAAAAATAAGTATCCATCATCTGTGTATTACTTATTTCATAGAAGTACTGGGAAAACTTGAGTCATTATTTACTACAACACTGTTCATCCTGCTAGTTTGCCACTAAATTTAAATATTAAGGTTCAAACTTGGATATGTAGTATTAGTTTTAAACTGTAATTTTCCCCTCTATTATTTTAAATTAAAAGTGCTTACTTGATGAAAATAAAATTTATATAATAGTTCACTTCTTTTTTTTATTACAATTCTTTATACTGATGTTGATTTCGATGACAATCCAAAAAAAGAAATAAAAATGGTTACAAAGAACTCATTCACAATTGTTGGGATTACAAAGTTGTCCAGCCACTCAGGAAATCAGTGGAGAGGATTCACAAAAAGCTGAAAACTAATCCACCATACGACTCAGTCCTACCACTCATTGATTGGCATATACCTGAAAAACTGGAGATCCTACCCCACAGATCGCCATCTACATTGCCAATCTATTCAGAATATTTTGGAAATAGAAGCAACCTAAACCTCCTCCAGCTGCTGAATGGATAATGAATTGATGGTATTTATACACTATTCTTCTCAGCTGTGAATAAAAATGAAATCATGCAATCTTCAAATAAATGGATAGAACTAGAAAAGATCATATTAATTGGGGTAACACAGAACCAGAAAGACAAATATTGTATATTCTCTCTGATCTGAGGTTCTGAGTTCCAAATATTCAGATGTAAGTATATAATATGGAATAAATGTGAAGTCTATGAAAGTCAAAAGAAACAATGGGGGTAAGGGACAATAGAGAGGGGGTGAATCGAGGTGAAAGTGATTTAAAGGGGGGAACGGGAAGTTTAATTAAGGAGGGTGAAGGAGATAAATAGAGAAGAAGGAGGGTAAAATAAGAATAAGGATGTCTAAAAAGTCATGAGGAATCCTACAATTCACTATCTTCCTAAAAAATACCTATATGTGTAAGTTAGTGTATAAATATACTTACATGGTTTAAATCAAAATTTCCCATTTGGGTTAACAGTGTTCTCCAGAAGAGCCATTAACTGTTTAACAAAAACCCCAACACCAGGCATAATAAATATTCTTTTTAGTTGTTAGTCATAATTCCACAAGAGACTCTCAAAACATTATACACTATTGCTTTTGCCCCCTGGTTCTTCTCCAGAGTAAACTCCCTATAGGCTAATCCCCTATAAGAGACTATGTGCCTCTGTTACAGACACAGAGAAATTGAACTAAATATTACCTGAAATCTTTCTCCTTCATGACTAACTTTCATGATACCGGAAGGAACTATGAAAGTTTCTAAAAGGAGAGAAGCAACCAACATTCCTAACCAACGATCATGTCTATGAACTACAGCAATGACAATCACAGCACAATAACTCTTAAGAGTTGAGTATTGACACATACACCTTGGTGGAAGCCAACAGGTCCTTAATTGGACTAACCATGAGGGCAACTCTCCCATGGTACTAGAAACCTAGCCAACTCCTTGAGGTTAGTGAAAGAAAAATCTTTGAGAGGACCCTATAAGTCCCATATTACTAAATCAGGAGAATCCCAAAATACATTCTGAATATGTATCTTTATATCCAGGGATAAGTGTAGTTCTTTCCATTCCTCAAGGAAACTTCTATTTCCAACAAAGACAGCAATAAAAACTTGACCAAAATAAAGACTACACCAATAGGCACACTAAGAAGAAATTCTTACAACATTTCAACCCTGGACGAAGAACTCTAGGCAACTAAGGAATATTGAGAGTTGGAGAAATAGTTTTCTCCAGGGAAGAGTTCACCAATTGACTATCCATTATCAAATGGACAGCCCTGAAAACATATGCATACAAGTAACATTATACAGAATACACATAATGTATTTCCATAATGAGGAAATGTATACACAAATAAAAGAGAGTGTGTATTGAATAAGAGCAAGGGGTGCATGGGAAGAATTTGACTGGAGAAAAGGGAAGTTAGGGAATGTTGCATTTATATTATATTATAAAAACAAAATAAAAATATTTTAGGTACCACAGTGTTTTTGTTCCACAACATGAATCATAACTTATTATAGAGGATTATTATTGATTTTCTGCATTCAGTGGAGTCAGCTCTTTGGATAATCCTCAATAATATTGTTTTATTTCATAAATTCAGCTATTATCTTCCAATTCTATAATCAACTAATGCTTTTATTTTCATCAGAGAAAACATAGGAAGATAGAAAATAACTACACACAGCATCTAGACAAAAATGGCAAGTAAAATGGAAGTTAGAGTTATTTTTGACAAACACTCTTATTATTTTTGCTCTTCAGGCTACAAATTAACATATATAATACAGAGAGATAACTTGTTTAGGTTATCTTTAATACTTGATAAAGCTTTTACTACATTTTCCTTTAAAACCTTTGTGTGTGTGTGCTGGAACAATGGCTTGGTGGTTTAAAGAACTTGCTGCTTTTGCAGAGAACCTAGGTACAGATCCCAGAACATACACAGCACTTCACAACTACCCTTACCACCATTTTCAGAGAATCTGATACTCTCTTCTCACCTACATGGGTGCAGCACAGGCATCTGGCACCCAGGGCACCTGCAGGCAAAATACATATAAGTTAAAAAATAAATAAATCTAAAAAAATACTTATATATTGCTGAAGTGAAAAAGGATGAACTTCATCTTACTGTTTTCATGGATTCATGAGAACATCATAAAATCAATAAAATAGATCTTTAAGTACTTAATTTCAGTATAGCACAATTGGATTTCATGATATTATGAATAAATGCTTAATTCATATAAACAGCAATCTGAAATGCAAGATTTGCAAACTATATTGAATAGGAGAACACAATATTTTGATCATTTGAATGGCAACAATACTATAAGTATGTTCAGTGTCTTAATAGATTTTAATCTTAAAATGATGCATCAGTATTCACTTATATAATACTATATATGGAGTAAAATTAAAAGCATTTCATGTGTATCATCTTCTCAAATACAGCAGAATTTAGATATAAAGCATTCATCCTTGGTTCTCCCTTTCACCTCAACATTTGTCTTACCTTTCTAGTGCTGTGAAGAGACACCACAACCAAGGCAACTCATAAGAGAAAACATTTTATTACGGGGCTTGTTTATGGTTTTGGAGGGTTATTCAACAATCATCAGGGCAGGACACAGAAAAGCATGGTGCTAGGGCAGTAGCTGAGAGTTTATCTTGATCCTCAGGCAGCAGGCAGAGAGATGGACTGGTCTTAAGTGGGAAAATCCTAAAACCCTACCCACTTCAATAAGGTCACATCTCCTCCAAAAGGTGTTGCCTACTAATCAGCCCTAGACAGTTCAGCAACTGGTGACTAAGGGTGCAAATACATTATAGTGTATGGGGCCATTTTCATTCAGACCACCATAATGATGAACTTCACTTTGTATCAACCACAGTATATCTCTGGTTGGCTTTTTATTACTACAAACAAATGATGATTAAATTAAAGGATCTCATGCATTACATTGAATAAAATTTAAATGAGAATATCTTGTTGAAATCTACATTTTCATTTCTATATATCATCCAATTACTGAATATCTTCATCTAAGCAATTTCATTGAGTATTTAAAAATATTATTGCAATTTAAAATATATTTCCACAACTGATGGTATTTTAAAATCAGCTTTCAGTTTTTTTCTCTTATTCCAAGTGTCAGATACTAAAATAAAGACTATGAGGGAGATGTTTATTACAAAGACAGACAATTTTTATCAGAGTATGTAGCTAAAGTATGGTGAAGGCATTTGAATTGAAAATGTTGACAACAAAAGATAATGAAATCTAGAATATTTGCTAGAACACTGCAAGTCAAAAATACAGTGACTCATCTATAAAAATACTTTTGGAATTGGAGATAATGGATAGAAAATGTAGAAACAGAGATGAGTATCTAGGATCATATGAGCTTCCAAACATCGGCAGGGAAATACCCATGAGGTGTCAAACTTAGACAAAGAACTACAGGCCACTAAGGAATTGTGAAAGTAACAGAAACATTGTCCCCAAGGGAAGTACACACCAATCGGCTATCCAATACAAAATGATCAGACTTAGTGCTGCGGTTGATAACAACAAAGATTAGAGCTGGTCTTCCCAGGACTTGGCCATTATCTCAAATTTTCTTAGGGACCCATAAAAAAGATGTCTTTGCCCACAGACAGCAGGAAGCAGTTTAGAGAAAACTGTGCCCACATTCCCAAGAGTTGGGAGGTGTGGGTGGTTTTTGGTTATTTGTTTGGTCATGGATGTTTGTTATATTAAGGGGAATATAGGAACAATAAGACAGGGTAGATTATTGAATCCACTACAAATTAATGGACAAATATTAATCTCAATTATTTTGTATTTGTAAGGACTTGTATATATTGATACAAATTTAAGGTAATTTTTGTTTCAACATACTGTATGTTTGTACACTTGTTTAAATGGTTTTTGGATATTGACACAAATTTAAGGATATTTTTGTTACAACGTATTGTTTGTATGTTTCTACCCTTGTTAAAATATTATATCTATGCAGTTCATTTAAAATATAAGGTCAAATTCTAGTTTTTAAAAGCTATTATTATAAACTATGTAGGATCATCAAAAACATAGATTAGAAGTTAGTCATTTATAACAATCAAATTTGTAGATAAGTTAGGTATGCTTTCAGGATCATATAGAGATATATTTTAGATAGATGGCCTTCAAGAACTTCAAAGAACTATAGAATATGACATTTAAAATGTTTAGCTAACATACGGTTTCTGATGGCAATGAGACACATCTGCTCCTGGTAGCGCCAATTTACTTCCGAGATGATGGGCTTTGAAGAAACTCCATAGGAGTTTACTTTCATTGTAACACGGTTTGCCACTGGGAAAAAAGAAACTGTTCTTTCCTTTGATGGCTGACAATGTGCTGTGCAGACTGGACATGCAGGACACACAGAAAAAAGACTGTTGAACTTTGTCAAAGCAAGGCAAGACAGTCCTTCAAAATTCATGTTCCACAGAAGAGTCTACCCGATATTCTGAGGATATAGAGGAAAGTGACTCACAAACTTTGCTAGAACAAGGCAGGATAGTCCAAAATTCCTGCCTCATAGAAAAACCTGCCAGATGTTCTAGACCTGTAGGCTGAAGACGGATTCCCCAACATTTCAGAGGAACTCTGGGTAGCTGTCCAGGCAGCCAAATATCTCTGTTGTTAGATAATATTACATCTTTCTTCATCTTTGATGGAGTTGAAGACTAGATAGCTATAGCTGTGGAACTGGAATTCATTACATTGTGAGTGCAATCTTTACCTGATAATTGTTCATATTCTATCTAGTCTTAATTATGTTAAAGTTAAAACCTTTCATTTTTTGTTTAGACAAAAGGGGAGAATGTTGTAGAATATTATTTTAAGGTGTGTTACTTTTGTTTATGTTGCATTTGTTTAAATATGTGAAGCTGTGAGTCTTTGCCTGTCTAAAACACCTGATGGTCTAATAAAGAACTGAACGACCAATAGCAAGGTAGGAGAATGGATAGGCAGGGCTGGCAGGCAGAGAATATAATTAAAAGGGGAAATCTGGTAGGAAAAGAGGAAGTAGCCAGAAAAGGAAGAGAACTCCAGGAGCCAGCCACCTAGCCACAGAGTAAGAGTAAGATTTACAAACATAAGAAAATGGGAAAAGTCCAGAGGTAAAAGGTAGACAGGATAGTTTAAGTTAAGGAAAGCTGGCTAGAAATAAGACAAGCTAAGGCTGAGCACTTATAATTAACACTTATAATTAAAAATAAGCCTCCATAAGTGATTCATTTTGGAGTTGGGAGGCTGCCCCCACAAAGAGCGAAAACAAACAAAGACCCTTCCCTCATGGTCTTCTTATACTTTCCTGGCTTTTGTAATATTCCACATTGTATACACGCTTCTGAGGATTTGGACATAGGAAATGCCGATGAGATAGAACATGTACTATTTGTCTTTCTGAGTTTGGAATACCTCATTCAATATAATCTTTTCTATGTCCATCTATATACATGCCGATTTCATGAGTAAATTTTGCTTTCCATATGAATATAATCCCATTGTGTACATATAGCACATTTCCATTGCCCATTTGTCTGTTAAAGGAAATTTAGATTGTTTCCATGGTAAAACTTCTAGAAGAAAACATAGGAAATATCCTACAATTTGTAGGTGTAGGAAAGAACTTTCTGAAGTCCAGGAATTAAGGATAAGACCTGATAACTGAAATCTCGTAAAACAATGATTCTGTACAGCTAAAGAAACAATCAAGAGAGTGAAGAAGAAATCCACAGAACGGGAGAGAGTCTCTGCCATGTCTCCAACAGACAGAGGATTATTATCTAGAATGTACCAAGAACTGAAAAAACAATGAGATGGGATACAGAAATAAACAGAGGAAATAAAATGCCTGAATAATACTTAAAAATAATATTTGTTATCCTTAGCAATTAGAAAAGTGCAAATTATAACAACTTTGGTTTCCTTTTTTTAAGTAATAGCAAACAATTTTAGTTAATCATTGTTTGTTCGTTGGTTGGTTGCTTTGTTTGTTTGTTTTTGGCCAGGGTTTTTCAGCGTAGCCCTGGCTTTCCTGAGAACTCTCTCTGCAGACCAGGTGGGTTCCATACTGAGAGATCTGCCTTCTTCTGCCTCCGAAGTGCTGGAATTAAAGGTGTGCACCACCTCACCTGGTCCCAATTATTTTTTGTAAAGTTCATCAATTCAAGCATTTTAAATGAAATATTATAGTTTACTTTTTTCCATTATGAAGTCCATTAACTTGAAATGATAATTTCTCTTATTAAATTTTGTAAGATCTTAAGGTCACATTTCATTTATTTATTTATCTGTGCATATATTCATTAGATAATAAAGATACAGATATTTAGCAAGGTTAAACTACACTCACTTAGCCAAGGTTTAGAGAAGAAAAGCACAATGCAAGATTTATTGCATGGGAGCAGAAGATGAATCAACATTCAAGGAAGTGATAATCCTACCCAGGATGATTCCCTGAACACTGGTTAAAGACATTTTAAATCTGGATTATTCCTTAATTGCACCATTCTGAGAAAAACAATGGGAAGCTCTCATGGAGCATCAGTCCATATAATGTTACTTGAAGGAATAGCCACAGAATGTGGCCTAACAAGATACAATAAGACTGGAAACCCCCAGGAACCCACAAGGACAACTAAGACTCCTAGCAATAGTGGAGACAGCTGACCTAAACTGGTGGGAGACCATTGACTCTGGACCAATAGTTCCAGAACCTAGACCCTCTGCATGTGTGTGATTTTGTTGTACTCTAATAAAACTTGTCTGAAGATCAGATCAGAGGACAGAGTCAGGCACAGAATTAGACACAGAGGGTCTAGGCAGTGGTAGCACTCATCTTTAATCCTAGCATTCCAGAGGCAGAGATCTGTCTGGATCTCTGTGAGTTCAAGGCCACACTGGGCTACATGAGATTGATCTGGTCTAGGAGAGAAACAGCCAGGCAGTGGTGGCACACACCTTTAACCCCAGTATTTGGGAAGCACACAGGCCATTAATCCCAGCACTAGAATAGTTGAGATAGGAAGTGAACTGGCTGGGCAGAGAAAAGCATATAAGACATAAGGAGACAGGAACTAAAGAGTCCTCTTTGGCTGGGGACTCAGGAGCATTCAGTCTGGGGATTCATGGAGGCTGAGGAGTTGGCAAGGTGAGAAGTTGCTGTGGCTTGTTTCCTCTGATCTTTCAGCATTTACCCAAATATCAGGCTCCGGATTTTTATAAGACCATTTAGAATTCATGAAACACCACCCACTCACATTGTTGCGAGTCCGACAAGACCACCAAGCTACACAACCATAAGGTACATGAAGGGGACCTAGCTCAGACCCATGCAGGCTCCCTGACTGTCACTTTAGTCTCTGTGAGCCCGATGAGCCCTGCTAAGTTTATTCTATGGGCCTGTTCTCCTGGTGTATTTGAACCCTCTGGCTCCTGCGGTTCTTCTGCCATCTCTTCTTCAGGTTTTGCCTGGTTCTGCATCAAAAGCTGGAAAGTTTGTGGAGAAAGAGGAACCCTCTTTTAATGTGAATGGTAATACAAATTTTTGTAGCCAATCTCGAAAACATTATGGAGGTTCCATGTAGGGAGCTGCGTGTAGCCACGCCTTACAGGTGGCGCTGGTTATCGCCTTCCAGGTGGCGCTGGTTATCGCCGGAACAAAGGTAATTAAGTCCCTGGCAGAGTCCGTACGTACATATGGTATTACTGCTTCATTTACTGTAGCTCAGGTGGAGGCCTTGAATAGACATTGTATGACTCCTACTGATTGGAGTGGGCTTGCACGTGCTTGCTTGTCTCCAGGTCAATATCTAGATTGGAGGGCTTTTCTAATTGAATTTGCTAATGAGGAGGCAGCCGCTAATCTTGCTGCAGGTAATCCGGCATGGGATAGAGATATGCTGCTTGGGCAAGGTCGATTCGCTAACCAACAGACCGGCTATCCAGTTCAGGTTTATGAGCAAATTAACAAAATTGGAATAAAAGCCTGGAAAGCCCTTCCCAATAAGGGGGAAGTGAGCAGCAATCTTACTAAGATCCTTCAGGGTCCCATGGAGCCTTTTTCAGACTTCGTTGCTCGTATGGTTGAGGCCGCAGGCAGAATTTTTGGAGACTCTGATGCGGCTATGCCACTCATAAAGCAGTTAGTTTATGAACAATGTACAAAAGAATGCAGAACTGCTATAACTCCTTATAAATCAAAAGGCCTTGAAGTATGGATGAAGGTGTGTAGAGAGTTGGGTGGACCATTATCCAATACTGGATTGGCAGCAGCTGTCATCCAGCTAGCAAAAAAGAGAACCGGGAATACTAAATATGGAGCCTGCTTCAGGTGTGGAAAAACGGGTCATTTAAAGCGTAATTGCCCAGAAGGAGGTAGGAATACAGAAGCAGGAAGGGGACAACACCCTATGCAACCAGGGTTGTGCTCAAGGTGTGGAAAAGGAAAACATTGGGTAAATGAGTGCAGGTCAGTTAGAGACATCAATGGGCAACCAATATCAGCAATGAGATCTGGGACTTATCCAAAAAACGGGCAGTGGGGCCCCCGTCCCCAGGGCCCGCAAATATATGGGGCAGTGGAGAGTTACAGCCAGGAATGGCAACCGGAACAGTGGCCAACCCTTCGTCATCCGAGGAACCGCAGAGAGCCACTACAGGTTCAGCAGGATTGGACCTCCACGCCACCACCAGGCTCGTATTGACCCAACAAATGGAAGTTCAATTGGTAGATTCTGACTTTGGAGGCCCTTTGAGATCAGGCACGGTGGGTCTGCTGATAGGGAGATCCTCCACCACCTTAAGAGGTCTTAAAGTACACCCAGGAGTGATTGATCCTGATTATACTGGTATAGTGAAAATTATGGTTGAGTCCCCAAAAGGAATTTCCTCCATTTCTCCTGGAGATAGAATTGCTCAGATGATTATCTTACCTAGTCTTCATGATCAGTTCGCTGCACATGCAAAGCAGAGGGGTAACAAAGGTTTCGGGTCCACAGGAGTGGACTTAACTTTCCTATCCTTCGACCTAGATCAAAGACCTACTCTTGAGCTTACTATTAATGGGAAGAAAATTATTGGTCTTTTGGATTCAGGAGCAGACCGGAGTATTATTGCTAAGAAGGACTGGCCCACAGGTTGGCCAGTGCAGGTCTCCTCCCAGACCCTTCAGGGGCTGGGATACGCAAAGGCCCCAGATATCAGTGCAGGAGAACTTCACTGGAAAGATAGTGAAGGGCACACTGGAACTATGCAGCCTTATGTTTTGGAGCTTCCTGTTTCCCTATGGGGGCGAGATCTCATGCGAGACATGGGGTTTAAATTAAGTAATGAATACTCTTTAGAATCACAGAATATGATGAGGACAATGGGATTTCATTCAAGTTATGGGCTAGGAAAACATCTACAAGGAAGGAAGGACCCTATCCAAGTTCAAAAAGGAGTTTATAGGCAAGGATTGGGTTTTCCATAGGGGCCACTGAGGAAGGAATTCCCATTTCCTGGAAAACAGAGGACCCAGTGTGGGTTCCTCAGTGGCCACTTTCCTCTGAAAAGCTATCAGCAGCAAAAGAGTTGGTAAAGGAACAGCTTGAGGCAGGACATATAAGACCCTCTGTGTCCCCCTGGAATACACCTATATTTGTTATAAAAAGAAAATCTGGGAAATGGCGATTGTTACATGATCTTAGGGCTATTAATGATCAGATGCAGATCATGGGTCCAGTGCAACAAGGGCTACCGCTCTTATCAGCACTGCCAGCTTCTTGGCACATAATCTCTGTGGATATAAAGGATTGTTTCTTTTCCATTCCCTTATTTAATGCTGATAGTGTGAGATTTGCCTTTACGCTCCCTTCCATCAATCATGAGGAACCAGATAAGAGATATGAATGGATGGTTTTACCTCAAGGCATGGCTAACAGTCCTACTATGTGTCAGATTTATGTAGATGCAACCCTGACACCCATACGGCAGCGTTTTCCCACAGTGAGATGTATCCATTATATGGATGATATTTTACTTGCCGCAAAAGATGAAGGAGTGTTAGAGGAAGCATATTCTTGTTTAAATGAAGCATTAAGAAGGAAAGGTCTTTGTATAGCTCCAGAGAAGGTTCAAAAGGATAAGATAATAAATTATTTAGGTTTTCAATTAAAAGATAATGGTGTCATACCCCAAAAGGTTGAATTACGTAAAGATCAGTTGCGCACATTGAATGATTTTCAAAAATTGTTAGGAGATATCAATTGGGTCAGAAGTTATTTGAGGATGCCAAATTATGAATTAAAACCCTTATATGATGTATTGAATGGGGAAGCAGCTTTAGATTCACCAAGATCCTTAACCCCTGAAGCAAGAGAAGCATTGGAAAAGGTAGAGAGAAGGTTACAAGAGGCATTTTTACAGAGAATAAAAGAAAATGAAACTATAACTTTGTGTATCTTACCCACCTTTTTACAGCCAACAGGGCTGTTGTGGCAAAGTGGACCTTTATTATGGGTTTATCCTAAGGTATCTCCAGCTAAAGCTATTGAATATTATCCTACTGCAGTAGCAGTGCTTGCTCAACATGGTATTCAACAATGCATTCAATATTTTGGCATAAATCCCACCATCTTGATTGTGCCTTATAATTCACAGCAAGTTCAGACGCTCTGTGCAACAGTTGATGATTGGGCTATATTATGATGTGCCTTTTTGGGACAAATTGATTGTCATTATCCCAAACATCCTTTAATGGGCTTTTTAAAAGAACATCCAGTAGTTTTCCCAGAATAACCTCAGCAGAGCCTTTAATAGGGGTTAGTACAATATTTACAGATGGAGCAAAAATGGGATGTGGTGCTTACATGATAGATTCTCAAAAACCAATAAAACATCAATTCCTCCCCAGAGCAGGACAAAAGGTGGAGTTGCTTATAGTGATAGAGGTTTTTAAGGCTTGTCTTTTCCCTTTTAATTTGGTTTCAGATTCTTGTTATGTAGTAAATGCCTTAAATGCCTAGGGTGTGCAGGGTCTATAAAGGCTTCTAGCCCAGTGAGATCTTTATTTCAACAATTACAACAGTTGATCTGGCAACGAACATCCCCTTTTTTTTGTTCAACATATACGAGCACATTCTGGATTGCCAGGACCTTTGACAACAGGTAATGATGTGGTAGATCAATGCACCCAGCAGGAGTAGATGTTTCTTATTTCCGCTATACAGAGAGCTTATGATTTTCATAGAACATTTCATGTTAATGCCAGAGCTTTACAACAAAAATTTTCCATCTCTCGAGCAGATGCACGAAAGGTTGTTTTAGATTGTCCACAATGTGTTATTTATCATCATCCTCCTGGTTTGGGAGTTAATCCTCGAGGTTTGCTTCCATTACAAGTATGGCAAATGGATATCACTCATATCCCTGAATTTGTACATATTAAATACGTTCATGTATCAGTAGACACCTGCTCAGGGATTATTCATGCATCGCCACTGACAGGAGAAAAGGCATCTAATGTTATTACCCATTGCCTAGAAGCATGGGCGGCCTGGGGAAAACCAGGACAACTCAAAACGGACAATGGACCTGCCTATACAGAGCAGAAATTTGCATCCTTTTGTCAGCAAATGGATGTACAACTTGTACATGGCCTGCCCTACAATCCACAGGGTCAGGGTATAGTAGAACGTGCCCATCGTACGTGAAAAGAAGTTTTACAAAAACAAAAAGGGGGAATAGGCCACGGCCGTACCCCTAAAGAAAGAATATCCATTGCTCTATTTACCATAAATTTTTTGAATTTGGACATTTACAATCAGTCTGCCGCAGATAGGCATCAGGGTCAGCAAGGCCCCTCTAAAGGAATGGTGCAATGGAAGGACAGGTGTTTGGCACGGTCCGGATCCCGTGCTGACATGGGCACGAGGTTCTGTTTGTGTTTTCCCACAGGATCGGCAAGATCCGATCTGGGTACCCGAACGTTTGGTGAGGAGAACTCAATATTGAGAAGCCTATGTGTACTCGTGCTGTAAACTTGTCTAAACAGTTGTCTAGTTATCTTCTAGGAAATTGGACGGGAGAATTCGATGGCCTGATGGATCAACTGAAAGTGGCCATAGTTGCAGTCAATTCAACTCGAGTGGATCCTGGACCTGCAGAAGGACTGTCGTCCGGGATCTCTACGACCATGAACCAGCCGAAAGAGGGGGCGGGTCTAGGTGCCTTAACGGGCCTAATGGTGCTTGCCTCCCTGGTTTGCCTGTGGTGCATTTGTCGTATTAGGCTCTCTTAGCAGTGCAATGCAGCCATGATCATTCAAGCCTTTATGGTCATAAAGGTTGGACAGTTCCCCCAGACCTGGTTGACTACCTTAATTCATATGCAGGATGCGAGGCTAGCGCACTGCACTCAGGACCACAGCAGCATCGATGGTCTTGAGGAGAGTACGTCTGATTGCATGTGGGTTAATGCCCTAAGTTCCCACCTCTGTGAAAAAGGGTATCGGACAGGTCAAGCATTCTCTGGGTGGATGACACCTGTGTGGATGCCAGTACATAGTCCTCTGTTTTTCCTTGACAGAGATCAGACCTCTGCTCTTGCTTGCTAATTTAAATAAAACTAAAAGGGGGAATATGTAGGGAGCAGCGTGTAGCCACGCCTTACAGGTGGCGCTGGTTATCGCCTTCCACCATCCCGAGGTGAGTGCTCCCAGTGGTAAACAATTATAGCAGAGGTTGTGGCTTGCTTACACATGCTTGAGCCTATTGGGCAATGCCCACGTGGCGATCTGGGGTTGGCTGCCCAGAGCCTATATAAGGCCGAGAGAGGCTTTGCCCGAGGGATAATGGATGAATGGGATGGGAAATTTTAGAAGTCAGAAGATTGATCAAAGGCCTGAATAAACTGCAAGAAGAAGAGCTCGGTGTTGTGTCCTCCTTGCTGGACGAGTGGGGCGCGACAGTTCCACACAAAGCTAAAACTAAATCTACTATAGAATTCAGCAACACCCTCTTTGGCATACAGCCACAGGACACAACATACTATTCTACGGCACTTTCTCAGCAATATTTATTCTCATATTATCTTTTAAAATGCTTTTGTTTTCATTTCCAACTTATGTTTGAACTAATTATTTCAACTGTGTAAAATCAGCAACAGTTTTTTTCATCTATACATATTCTAATATTCCAGTAAATGTTATTGGAGGTTTAAAAAGCATAATGGTTGAGAGTTTATCTAAATAGTAGAGTACATGCTTATTTTTCCTGTCCTTTCATAGGAATATAGCTTACTAATTAATTTTAACTTTATTTTGTTCTAAAAAAAATAGCATTCATTTTTCCTCAATGTTTCCAGTGAAAACACAACTTAATAATTCAGTAAAATCACTAGCATGGATAGATAACATGTAGAGCCAGTTATTGCCACTTTGTAATATATAGTTATTCCTCCTCAGAGTTTGGTTTTATAACTATACTAGTCATGAAGAATTACAGTCAAATCCATGCAGGAACCTATATTGTGGCCTTTGAAAGTCAAGATCATATTTTGATTAACAGAAGTAATAATTGTAGCCTGTGAGAGGGTAGATTTTATTAAAATCCTTGTGTCCAGCCGTGATTCTTACAGAAGGAGTAGCCTCAAGCTCCTACTGCCTGGGGACTTTGAATACTTCTGGTGCGTTGTGATTTCAGTTCAGTTCCCTTTTCATGCTGAATTGTTTGTTTCACTAGAACTAGGGACTTGTCTTATTCACTCATTCATCATTCATTTCTTGCGTTTTGTTCATTGTTTCATTCAGCATTCACTCATCTTGCAATTAAAACTAGTTTTAAAATGTTCACCATAAGAGCATACAAAATATGCAATAAAATAGAAAAAGAAAATAACTGAAAGTTTGATAAGACTATTACAGGTTTGCAAGATTAAACTGTATTAATTTAAAAGAAAGGAATAATCTGTTTTAAAACCCTTTGATGTCTAACTCTATAAATCTGGTAAAAACTTAAGAAACGTTTGTTTAACAAATTACTTATATTTTCTCAAATACCCTATAAAGAAGTACTTTTTATTTTTGTATTTTTCTTTTATTGATAATAGATTTTTTCATTCAATATATTCTAATTAGAGTTACCCCTATACCAACTCCTCGAAGATCCATTACAACTCACTTCAACACCAAGTTCACACTCTTTCTTGTCTCTTAGAAAATAAACAGGCATCTAGAGAATAATAATGAAATAATAAAGAAAAATAAGATTAAACAAAAACAAAACAAACAAAAAAGAATATTCAAAATGAAAAAACAAACAAACAAATAAAAAGGAGCCAAATTAAAAGCATGAGAAACTAACGTAGATGTGGAAACAAAAACATTCATACACACAAGAATCCCATAAAAACACAAAACTGACTGGAAACCATGATATACTCACAAAAGACCTGTAATGTTTAATCAAAAGAAAGCCTGGCGAAACATTAGGAGACAAAGAACTGCTAACTGTGATACTGAGTTCATGAACTGGGCCTGCTCTTAAGAAAGGATTGTATCCGCACTGATACTCCACTGGAGAGACCTCATTTTTCAGTTGTGAGTTATTATCATTGGGAGAGGCTTCTGGACTAGGGATGGGGGATTTTAATTGGGTTGTTGGTAAAAGGGGCTCCAAAAGAAGCCCCCCTCAAAACCCAAACCACTGCCAGCAATATTGATTGCTCTCCAAAAATGGGTAGTAAGACATTTTTGCTGAAGACAACACCTGCAGAAGTCATTCAATGTAGAGTTGGAGCTGGGGCCTACATAGAGCCCTCACCAATACTCACAAAGGTTCACAATATTGGAAAGCACATTGACCACCTCCAAATGATATTCTTAAACATCAACTCACCTACGAACTTTTCAAACTTTCTACATTGATGACATGCCTATAAGATGTGCTAGGGTAATAATAGCACAGAGCTTGTGAGACTAGCTAACCAATATCTGATTGGACTTAAAGCAGACTCCATAGATGGAACCAATCCTAAAAACTGCTCAGGTGAACATGAGCTTGACCAAATATACCAAGGACCTAGGGAAAAACAAAATATCCCCGCTCTGCTAAATAAAAGTGGCAATAAAATGTCTCCTAACAGCATTCTCTTATGCACATAAATCAGTGCCTTGTTCAGCCATCATCAGAGAAGCTTCCTCTTGCAGCAATTGAGGACAAGTACAGATATCCACAGCCAGATAGTATGCAGACAGTTAGAGATCTTGCAACACTCAGTCCAAAAGGGAATGACTTCACTAAATCCTGTTCCTTGGGGATGAGGGAATCATACCAAAGAGAAGGAGGAAAGAGTATACAAGCCAGAGATGATGGAAGACACCAGGAGAACAAGGTCCACTAAACCAAGATGAGCAAAGCTCATATGAAGTCACAGAGACTAAAGTATCATGCAGAGGGACTGCATGTGTCAGTGCTAGATGGGATCCCAGCACTGATAGATGACATGTACACAAGGAGTCATATCTTAATGCTTGTCTTTAAACATTTGATTCAAGTAAATAGCAAATAAAATGCTACATTTGTGAAGCAATATACAAAATTTTAACTATCTGAAATATATTCCATGTTTTACTTTTGTCTTATCTATAAAATAATAGATTATCCTTATCCAAATGTACTTTTCATGAATAAAAACTAGAGAAATATTTTGATGTGGTCTTCTATGATCACCAGACTTTATTTTCTAGTTATTAAATAGGAAGTATAAGAAATAGTAAAACACTCCCTCATACAATGGTTCAGAGGTTTTCTTAAAGGTATAATAATTTGACTCTGCATATATCAAATTGTACTTAAAACACATACAACAGATTTCAATATAATAGTTTTAATAAAGGACCAGTACTGAAATATTTATGAAAATTTAATGTATACCAGTTTTATATCCAGATGCTTTGCTGAAAGTGTTCATCTGTTCCAGGATTTTTCTAGTGAAATCTTTGAGTCACTTATGCATAGTATCCAATTAGCTACAAATAAGGACATTTTATCTCCTCTTATCATATTTATACCCTTTGTGTTGCCTTCTCTTGTCTCTTTTTCTAGCTAAGACCTTGAGAACTAGGTTGAATAAAAGCATGTGGAGACAGTAGTCAGCTCTGCCTTGAAAAAGTATTTAAATAAGTAGTATTTTTATATTGAAGAAGAACCCACTGAAGAGACATCAAGGAAACAAGATATTTCATTTAAGATTGGATTAAGAACAAACAACTAAAAAAATACCTTGCAGTTTACATAACCAAAAAGGTAAAGGAATTCCCCATAGATGGCATTTACCAAAGTTAAATCAATTTCAGGTAAGCACTTTAAATAAAGCTTCAACCCCTAAGGAAAAAGAATTAGTCATTAGTCTCCCAACCAAAACAAAACAAAAAAAAAAGCCCAGACAGTTTTAACACAGAATTTTACCAGAACTTCAAAGAAGAGTAAATGCCAATATGCCTCAAATTATTCCACAAAATTGAAACAGAAAGAACATTACCAAAACTAGTATATGAGGCCACAGTCACCCAACATTCAAACCACACAAAGATTCAACAAAGAAAGAGGATTAGAGGCCAATTAGTCTTATGAAAATATATGCAAAAATACTCAATAAAATGCATGCAAACTGAATCTAAGAACGCATCAAAATAATCATCCACTATATTCATGTAGGCTTCATCCCAGAGATACAGGAATAATTCAAAATATGAAAATCAGTCAATATAATGCAACACATAAACAAACTTAAAGAAAAAATGGACATAATCATCTCATTAGATGTTGAAAATCCTTTGATAAAATTCACCACCAATTATTTGTAAAAGTCTTATAGATATTAGGGGTATGAGGGACCTACCCAAGCCTAATGAAGACAATTTACAGAAGTAAATACTCAACATCAAATTCAATGAAGAGAAAATCAAAGAAATTCCACTTAAATCAGGAAAAAGACAAGGTTGTATACTTTCTCCATATCTATTCATTATAGTAACTGAGGTTCTAATGGGATCAAGGGGATACAAATTAGAAAGGAAGAAGTCAAGGTGTCATTACTGGCAGATGATATGATAGTAGATATAATCGATGCAAAAACTTTTTCCAGGGGATGCTTACAACTGATAATACCTTCAGTGCTGCTGCTGTATGCAAAATTAACTCAAAAAATTCAGTAGCCTTTGTATATGCAAATGAAAATCAAGGAATCAGCAATAGTTACAATAGCCACAAATAATAAAAATATCTTGATGTGACTCGAACCAATCAAGTGAAAGCCTTATATGACAGAGTATTGTAGAATATTATTTTAAAGTGTGTTAGTTTTGTTAACTCTGTTAAGCTGTGTTACGGTGCCTGTCTAAAACACCTGATGTTCTAATAAAGAGTTAAATGGCCAATAGCTAGGCAGGAGAGGGATAGGCAGGGCTGGCAGGCATAGAGAATACATAGAAGGAGAAATCTAGAAGAAAGGAAGAAAGAGCAAGAAAGGGAGGAGAGGATGCTAGGAGTCAGTTACCCAGCTACACAGCCAGCCACAGAGTAAAAGTGAAAGTAAAATACACAGAAATAAGAAAAGGAAAAAGCTCATAGGCAAAAGGTAGACAGGATAATTGAAAGTTAAGAAACAAGCCAAGATAAGGCCGGCTATTTATAATTCAGAATAAGCTTCTGTGTGTGATTTATTTGGGAGCTGGGTGGCAGGCCCCCCAAAAGACAAAAAAAAAAAACCCAACAACAACAAAGACTTCAAATCTTTGAATTAAGAAATTGAAGAGAATCCCAGATGTCGAAGATGTAAATATTTCCTATGCTTATGGATCAGGAGGATTAACATAGTAAAAATAGTCATCTTCCTAGATGCAATATACAGATTCATTGAAATCCCCATCAAAATTTCAACACAATTCTTTATAGACCTTGGAAGGACAATACTTACTTCATATGGAAAAACAAAAGGCTCAGGATAGCTAAAACTATTCTGTGCAATAAAAGAGTATCCAGAGGTATCACCATCCCTGACTATTAAATACTATTACAGAACTATAGTATTTAAAACTGTATGGCATTGACATTTAAAACAGACAGAATGATCAATGGAATCCACTCAAAGACTCAGACATAAATCCACATGCCTATGAATAACTGATTTTTAATAAAGAAGTCAGAAATACAAAATGGAAGAAAAGATATATTTTCAACATATAGTGTTGTTCTAACTGGATGTCTGCATGTAGAAGAAGGCAAATTGATCCATATCTATCACCCTGCACAAAACTCAAGTCCTAATGGATCAAAGGCCTCGGTATAAATCCAGATGCACTGAATCTGACAGAAGAAAAAATGGGAAATAATCTAGAATGCATTAGAACAGGAAACAACTTCCTGAAAAGAACAACAATAGCACAGGCACTAAGATCAACAATTAATAAATGAGACCTCATGAAATGGAAACGTGTCTGTAAGGCAAAGGACATCATCAATATGACAAAATGGCAGCCTATGGAATGGGAAAAGATCTTTACCAACCCAACATCCAAAAGAGGGCTAATTTTCAAAATATATAAAGAACTCAGGAAGTTAGATATCAACAAAGCAAATAATTCAATTAAAAAATGGGGTACAGTTCTAAACAGAGAATTCTCAAAATAAGAATCTCAAATGATTGAGAAACACTTGAGATCCTCAACATCCTTAGCTATCAGGAAAATGCAAATATAAATGATTCTGAGATTCCGTCTTATATCTGTCAGAATAGTTAAGATCAAAAACACAAGTTTTTGCTGGAGAGGATGAGGAGTAAGGGGAAACCTCCTCCTTTTTGGTGGGATTCCTAGTAATTGAGGATAGCAAGCCTGAATGAGCCATCTTCTGTAACCACGCAAGGCTTCCAGAGGTGAGACTGAGACCAATCCAGCCACAAATCCTACAGCCTACAATCTGTCCCGATGGCAAGATGAAGTGGGACAATGATGGATCAGAACTTGTGGGAGTGACCAACCAATGACTGATCTAACTTGATGCCCAAGCCAAGAAGGGGAGCCCATGCTGGACACTGCCTGCATGGCCTGGAACCAGAATTGTATGGCTTAAAGATTTATAGCAGAACAAAATATGAAAATATGAATGTCTGGCAAAAACAAATCAATGAAATAATTCCTACTGATATTCTGCTGTTTTTGTAGATTAGTGCCTCATCATCAGAGATGCTTCTTTTAGCAGCTGATAGGAACAGATGCAGAGACCTATAGCCAAACATTAGGTAGAGCTTGCAGAATCCTGTGAAAGAGGCGAAGGAAGGTTTGGAGGTGCCAAAGATTCTGAAGATACCAAGAAACAGTCCCACAGAGTCAATTAAGCAGGGATCACAAGCGCTTACAGACGTCCTCTATCTCTGTTATGGTAGTTTATCTTGGGGCCTCTGTAGAACTCCTAACTGTGGAGTATGTCTCTGACTTGCTTGCTAGATCTTTGGGCCCTTTTCTTCCTACTGAATTGTCTTGTCCAGCCTTAATATGAGGATTTGTACCTATTCTTATTGCATCCTTTTATGCCATGATTAGATGATATCCTAGGAGGCCTACTTATTTCTGCAGGGAAATGGAGAAGCAGGGGATCCGCGGGGAGAGAAGATGGGGGTCAACTGGGTGGAGGGAGAGGAGACTGCTGTCTGGATGTATTGTATGAGAGAAAAAAAATAAATAAAAAGACAAAAAAGAAAAAAAGAAAGCAGGCTGAATAAGCACTGGAGTGCATAAGCCTTTCTCTCTGTGGATGTTTCATTAGCTTCTGTCTACAGATTCCTGCCCTATGGGAGTTTCCGCCGTCACTGCTTTTGATGATGAGCTGATATGAAACTGTGAGCAAAATAAACACTTTCCTCTGAAATGAGCCTTATCATTCCATTTACCATTGAAGATATGGATATTCTGTTCCATTGGAAAAAATGGACAAAATTCTGCAGAAATTCCTTACTACCCTTGGAAGATTTTAATGTCTAATAGATTTCAATAAAGGTAATTTTTGTTTTAATTATATCACTACCATTATTAATGCTTACCTAATATAACTTAGCTAATCAGTGCCTAGTAGGTTTTGTTTGTTTGGTCGGTTGATTGATTGGTTGGATTTTGGTGTGTATGATAGTGAAACTTTCTATAGATAGTAAAATACTTTTCTACAATTTGTTTTAAAACCTTTTTTAAATGGTTGTTTCTGCTTGAATGGTATTTTTTAAAATTTTATTGTGTGGTGATATTTTATTCATGCACCCCAATAGAGCTAGTCTGAGGATCAGGGGAAAAAGCCAGTCACTACATTAAACACAGAAGTCAGGCAATGATAGCACACGCCTTTAATCCTAGCATTTGGGAGGCAGAGATCCATAAGGATCTCTGTGAGTTCAAGACCACACTGGGAACACAGCCAGGCGTGGTGGCACATGCCTTTAATCCCAGCACTAACCATGGAGGTTTGGAGGTTTGTACACTCAGACAGGAAGTGATAGAGCTGAGCAGAAAGAGGAAAGTGGTACAGCTGGGCAGAGAGAGGAAGTAAGAGGGCAAGGAGAGAAAGGCATATAGGCATGGGTATACAGGAAGTAGCCCTGTCTTTGCGGATTTCCAACAGAAAGAACATGGCTGGCTTCTTTCTGATTCCCTGATCTCTCAGTTTTTACCCCAATACTGGCTCCAGGTTTTTTTCTTTTTAATTAATAAGACTGTTTAGCAATTCGTCATACATTATTGCACGTTTTATTCCTCTTAAAAAACACTTCCATTTTCATTACATGCTTCATTCAAACTAGAAATTTTGACAATTTAGTGTAAGACTTTCATAAGGGCCCTTCAATCAATCTCTTGAAATTTCATGGCTAAGTATTTGGTTTTGCAACAAAATGATAAGCATGTTGAGAACGGGCATGTTGCCTCAAACACAGTCAGTACTAAAGAGGATGAGTATGTGTCATTCCAACATATGTTGCTCTGAAAGACTGACTATTTGTAGGGTTAAAGTCATGTGAATACAGCAGGTATTTCCATATTCCAACAAACTACTATAGGTGGAATATGTTCTTTTTATTTTAGAAAGATATCATCATACTCACAGCTTGGATCTTGTTCACTTTGAGCTTAGTTTTTCCCTAAGAGAGTAAGAGTCATTCTTCTTACAGCATAATATCACATGCTTTAAAAATAACTATGACTGGTTTACTCTCTGTTCATTGAAGAAAATATTTCAAATTTGGATCCTAAATCTTCATAAATCAGAAGAGTATATGACCTTTTTGTTAATACATTGTTTTCTATTTTTAAAGCATTATGATAACAGATTAACAGAAAAAATTGCACATTTTATAGGAGACGCTCCCTTTTGCTATTATTGTTAATAAAATTATTAATTTATTTTAAACTAGAGATACCAAATATAAATTTAGACACACTAAAATTAGAAAGTTAGAAATTTTCAAACAAATATTTAGTTGAAAATAGATTCAGTGTTTCATTTTAGTTACACATATTCTAACACTAGAATGATGCTGAAGAACGTAGCCGCTGCACTAAACTAACACAGAAATTCAATAAGTTTTTCCTAGTTTTAAATATATCTACAATCTACTTAATAGTTGAAGCACATTATTTTGATAATGTGCTGAATCAGAAACCTAAAGTTCTTTTTGAAAAATATAAAATAAAGAAAATATTATCATAAAGTACCAGAAAATATTTGAAATAATCTTTCATTTAAAATAATGCAATACTTTAAGTCTAACATAATGTGTGTCTAAGAAGAGTAAATAAATAAAACAACCTTGTAAATAAAAGTGTTTTAACAAATGTTAACTTAGCGTATGTAGCCAAGAAAAAAAATTGGATAAATAGTTCTGAAATATGAGATTTGCCAAATATTGTAACTAAGAATTGTAACTAAGGAGTTGTAACTGTGAATTAGTTCCTTCATTCAAATTGTTACTTTTTTATTATATCTCTTTTGTTTAAATTTAATTTTGTAAAATCTTTAACTTGTCATCAAGGAATCCATATAACGATAAGAACGGGGCCTTGAAGTATGTCGGTGAACGTTTCTTAGTAGAACTCAACAATGTTGATCATCAATCTAACATTATATATAATACCTATTGGTCAGTTCTCTGAAGGATTCTTTGAAGATCCTAAAACCTCTTTTGATCTTTAACTTCAGCACACAGCAAAAATTATTAAACATTAAATTGAAAGCTAATAAATGATCCTCTGCTTAGATTTTCTCTAACAAGCCTAGGATATTGCACTAATTAATAAAGAATTAATTACTGATTGCTTGGTCCAGAAAGCTTAGCACTTCATAAAGAGTCTTCTATAATATTTGACATTTGATACTTTCTATGTAAGTTGGAAAATGTAATAAACCCTTCAGGATTCTGGAAATTTCTAAGATTCGCTTGCATTATCTGTAACTGTCTACTCTGAGGTAAAATTTCCTTCATTCAGATTAGAGTTGTTAACACATTGCACAAAGGGCATAAAGCCGGGAGGGAAAATGATAAGGAGATAACGGGAGGAGTTGAATGAGAAGGAGCCAGTGATGGATCTGATCAGAATACATTATATGCATTCATGAAGTTATAAAAAATGAGGTATATATATTTGGCAAATCTCATATTTCAGAACTATTTATCCAATTTTTTTCTTGGCTACATACGCTAAGTTTATATACAACGATCCTATTTAATCTCACAGCTCATAGGTTCTCATATTCTCACAAAATTGTAGGCTCAAAATTACGTAATTCACTGACAAGTATGGGCACATTGTCTTTATACATAATTATATTAAAAATGTTTTGTCATTCTTTAATTATAACAGTTCTCCCATGTCAAAAACCACACTATTTTTTTTTTTTCATTGTGTACTTAGTTCTTCAAAAAGCATTCGCCGGGCGGTGGTGGCACACGCCTTTAATCCTAGCACTTGGGAGGCAGAGCCAAGTGGATTTATGTGAGTTCGAGGCCAGCCTGGTCTACAGAGTGAGATTCAGGACAGACACCAAAACTGCACAGAGAAACTCTGTCTCCAAAAATAAAATAAAATTAAAAAAAAAAAAAAAAGGCCGGGCGTTGGTGGCGCACGCCTTTAATCCCAGCACTCTGGAGGCAGAGCCAGGCGGATCTCTGAGAGTTCGAGGCCAGCCTGGGCTACCAAGTGAGCTCCAGGAAAGGCGCAAAGCTACACAGAGAAACCCTGTCTCGAAAAACAAACAAACAAACAAAAAACAAAAAGCATTTAGAGAAAAAGACCCCTTGTTTATAAGTGTGCATTGGTTAAGTTTGCAAAGGGAGCCATAACATTGTGATTCTATCCATGTCGTTTCTCATAACCATAAACAATAGACAGCGTGCAATGATCCTGGAATTTTACTGGGCTCAGTGAGAGTAAAAGCAAAATGCACAGAATGAAGAAGATTCTTAGAAAAAGTTCCAAAACCATATACCTAAAAATGGAGTCAATTACAGAATATCACTGTCAGGTGATTGCTAATCTAGCACAATTTAACTTTTAATTATTGCTAAAGAAAACTGATGAAAGCATTCAACATCACAAACTTTCACATGCTGACAATTCTGTTCCAAGTCATACAATATAATTCTTTTTTGTTTGCGGGGGGGGGGGGGGGGGGGG
>CABHPH010000942.1:0-18271 GCA_902168325.1 Peromyscus nudipes
AGTCCTTCACCCTCAGAGATCTCATCCAACTCACAGGGCCCATAGAATAAAGTGGCCCTCTGCAAGATCACATGTTTGGGTTCAAGATATGGTCTGTAAGGAGAGATCTGAATCTTACTCCTAACAAGTACACCCACAGTGACACTGATTCAGGGTGTTTGTGTAGATTCCAAACTGGGAGCCTCTTCACACCACATGTCCAGAAATCTCACGGTGGAGGTAATGTATTTCCCATTGATTTTTGTGGGAATTCTTGCTCACACTTTTGGTAAGTGTGAACAGTCAGGTCCCTCTTTTATGAAATAGCCTTCTGTTTGTTTTTTATTAAATAGTTTGTCATGGGGTTAAGATGGCCCATGTAATCTTAAAGGTGTTAAAGGCTAGACCTAGGACTGGGAGAAATCCCTGACTGAAGAATTTCTGTTTGTAGAAAAAATGTATGTCCTGCCCCATGGATATGGATTAAATACTACAGAGAAGAAGTGAATAATCACAGTGCTGACCAAAGCCTGTCACTCTAATCCTCAGTACTGATTTTTTTTGAGACAGGGTCTCACTGTACAGTCCTAGCTTGCTTGGAACTTGCTATGTAGACCAGGCTGGCCTCAAACTCACACTATCTACCTGCCTCTCATTCCTCAGTGCTGGCATCAAAGGTGTGTGCCACCACACTCAGCTGACATTTGTTTTTTGGACCTTGAGACGAGTAAGCAAAAGAGCATCATCAACTATCAGTGACATGGTTCACCCTGACTCAGAACAGGGCTCCCAGGCACCTTCTCCACCCACTCTTCCCATTCCATGGAGTCAGACCTGAGTCGGTCTAGTCTCAGTCTGTGGGAGATTTTCTCCTCACATTTGGAGAAAAGGAATGTGAGCACAGTTGAAATTACTGGGTGCTCCTTCTACATCATGGAGGTCATAAAATGAAAATGGAGGGGACAGGAAAGCTTGTGTTAGGCACAGAAAGAAATCTTGATCTTGAGGCTCTCCTAACCCTGGAAAGTCCCTCACACAACCAAAGACTTTCCAACACTGGGAGAACCTCCTCCTCACATTGCAAGCTCCATCCCTCTCAGCCAGAAACCAGAAAACCAGGAGGCCATTAGACATAGGAATGGAGCAGGAGGCTTGAGGGAGGACTGAGTTTTGCTTGATCCTATAGACACGGGCTGGAAATTCAATGCTTCTGCACCGACCCAGAAAGCCAAAAGACTCCACTCCAAACCTGGTGCTGATATTTCAGAGACCCACTTACTAAGGATTGTAATGTTCTTGACTGTGGTCTGATTCACTCCAGGGGAAAAGTTATAGATGAAGCAGGAAAAGGATCTGTTATTATTAGTATTGATGCTGGTGATAAGGAGCTCTTGGGAGAATGACTGGAGCTCTGCATTGATAAACCAAGAGTACTGTGCAGGTGGGTTAGCATCTGTGTGGCAGGAGAGGCTGAGGTTTGTCTTTGAATGGAAATGAATATTTGAGTGGGATATGATCGGGACATCTGGACAATCTGGAGCAAACAGAATGAAGTCACACATGATATCAGCAGAGGGAAAGGGAAATCCTGGTCTGTAGACGGCCATAGTATCTCTTTGAGCTGCGTTTTAACCTTAATTAAGCAGATTTCAACCAGAGTTAGAGTGCAGATTAGTGGAAGAGTAATCATTCAGCATGCACAAGCACTGATCTATCTCAAGCACAACACACAAACATCCCCTCTGCATACTCATATGTGCACTGAGCCTGAATCTTACATGTCCCCTGTCTCCATCACCATGAGCCTCTCTAGGCAGAAGTCCCTGCAGCCCATTCAAGCTCAAAGCCGGGCCTGTCTACATATGTTTGGGCTGGGCCAGGATGCCCTGGCAGCCTAGGTCTCTGTATGCTAGGTCTGTGTCATGAACCCAAGGGGACTGGGACTGAGTGTGGTAGCTCTAGCCCTCTGTATTCAGGCAGTTGGGGCCAGGATGAAACAGAAAATACTTACCGGTAACATTCAGATTGAATGGGTCACATGGGAGACAATCACTGGGTTCCAGATTGACATTCATAGGGTCCTGTGTCAGTCCTCACAACACTGAGTAAAGTGAGAGTCCTGTTGTCCTCAGACAGCTTCAGCCTGTCCTCTTCTGAGAGGCTTTGGTCATTTATCCTCCAAGGTAGATTATGTCTGAGTCATAGGCTCACACATTAATACTACTGAGTCTTCAACCTCCATGGGATTGGAATTGTTGGTTGTGATTTTGGCCTTGGGTATCATTGCTGTGCTATCCACAGAGAGAAGATTGCCCTGTGTAGTACCTCTGATTCTTGCAAGGGTGTCTTTCAACCAAAGATAGTTTCTTATTTCTCCACCAACCCAGATCCTTAGAGAATCAGTCGGGAAGCAAATTACAGGCAGATGGAGTAGCTGAGTGCTCAGAGATAATGGGGCCTCCTGTGCTGTGTATGGGAGAAGCAAGGACTTTCTCATGAGTGAACTGAGCTGCAGCGTTTGGTGATGGTCAGACTCAAGACTTGGAATCAGAGACCTCATTTTATCTCCTGGTCCTCACTGACCCATTGCCTGCTTTGAGACACAAGGTTTGAGTCCCTCCAGCTGCACTGGCCTCCACTACTCAGTGTAGACCAGTGCCCTCCAAGCGTTTGCTGTTCAGGGCTGTCCTACCGATAGGTTATGATTAGTCTTCCCATTGAGCTTCCCTGAGAAACCTGACAGCTTGTCAGAGATCTCATACAGCTCAGGACCTGGCTGACATTTAGATCTGGCTGGGCCACAGGTGGACTATTCTTGTCAGGTGTTTGAAGTTGATTGACACGAATCTGGGAGCCCTATAAGAATCCTGAGTCTATGAAATGATCAGAAGAGTGAAGGCCACCTAGTAAGGCTCCATCATGGGTACGTGGAGATGTAGTTTTGGACAGATAGCTTGTGCCTCTGATGGCACTTGTGACCCTGACTCAGTGACTGTGTTTCGTGTCTCAGTTTCCCTATAATAGGACACATGGTAAATGATCATTGCTAGGCCTGCAATTTAACCTTAAATGTGAACAACAACCTGACCTTCCACCAAGCAGTGTCTATTAGTATTTGCCTGCAGGAAATAATCCCTGGACAGGGTATGGAGAGATGGCTCAGGGGTTAAGAGAACTTGCTGCTCCTGTAGAGGTCCTGAGTTCAATTTCCAGCAACCACATGGTGGCTTACAACCATCTATAATGAAATATGTTGCCTTTTTCTGGTGTGCAAGCAGAACACTGTATAATAAATAAATAAATAAATAAATAAATAAATAAATAAATAAATAAATAAATAAATAAATAAATAAATAAATAAGAAGGCTAAACTGGCTGTGGGAAGGAAACACCAAGGAGCTGTCAATAACAAGGTGTAAATTTCACATTGGAAAGAGGAGCAGGTTAGAAGTAACCCACAGAAGATTGTAGTCAATGGCAGTGTATTTCAGAGTAGCCAAGACAAATTTCCAATGTCTCACCATAATGAATGGGAGATAAATGGGGTAGTGGATGTGAAATAGTTGACTTAACCATTATGTCTTGTATACAGACGTCAAAGATCTCACTCTATTTCTCCAGACAGTTGGGACCCCAGATAAAGCACTATTAACAAGTAAAAGACCATGGATCAACAAAGTGGAAAGATCACTTTCAACTGCCAAAAAATGTTACATATTGTACATCTGAACGTGGGCCAAAATATATAAAGAACTCTCACAGTTCAACATAGTAACAATGAAAACCACAAACAGCTCAATCCAAAAAGAAGAAAAAGACCTGAAGTGTTTGGTGATGGTCAAGACTCAAGACTTGGAATCAGAGACCTCATTTTATCTCCTGGTCCTCACTGACCCATTGCCTGTTTTGAGACACAAGGTTCGAGTCCCTTTTAAAGAAAGAGGAACAGATGACCAATAAAGACAGGCTGCTTAGTTTTTGTCTATTTGACAGACAAAATTCACATGGGAAGAGAAAATCTCATTTGAGGTATCACCTCCATCACAATGGCCGGCAAGGCATTTTCTTAATTACTGTTTGGTGGAGAAGGACCCGCTGCTATCCCCTTGCAGATAGCCCCTTTCTTATGGGCTCTATAAGAAAAGCAGCTGAGTGAGTTGTGGGAGGAAGCCAGGATGCTTTCCCCATGGTTCTTGCCTGCACTCCCCTCAATGACACACCCTGACCAAGACATTTAAGTCAAATAAACCCCTAACTGCCAAGTTGGTTTGTGTTGTGGCATTTCATCACAGTAACTGGAAGGCTATCTAGAACAACACATACAGTAATGCTATGGGAGCCAGGTGGCAGTGGCATATGCCTTTAATCCCAGCACTTGGGAGGCAGAGGCAGGAGGATTTCTGTGAGTTTGAGGCCATCTGGGTCTACAGAGCGAGATCCAGGAAAGGCACCAAAAGCTACACAGAGAAAACCTGTCTTAAAAAACCAACCCCCCCAAAAAAAAAATTCTATATAGTCATGCGTAGTGGCACATGCCTTTAATCCCAGCACTCAGGATGCAGAGGCAGGTGGATCTCTGTGAGTTCCACACCAGCTTGTCTAGGGTATCAAAGTTTATCCTAGGGGCCACTGTTCACTGCTGACCTCACTACATGGAAATCTGATGCTCCTATCTGGGTTAAACAATGGACTTTGAATGCTGAGAGAATTGTAACTGCTACTTGTCTGGTGGAGGAGAAGCTTAAAAATAGGGCATACAAAGTCTCCCACCAGCCCAGGAGTCACCCCAGTATTTGTTGGTTAGAAAAAAAATCAGGCATACAGGCTGTTACAAGACCTTAAAAGCCTAAATGAACTTTATTGGAGTCAAGGGGAGCTTCACAGCCTTGATTGCCATCTCCCACAACCACCCCTAGAAATCAAAATACAATCGTCATAGACTTACAAAATTGCTTCTTCACCATACCTCCTCACCCTAAACATTGTCAGTATTTCACTTTTAGCTTGTCTTCTAACTCTGACACAATGGAAGTCAAAAGCTGACATGCAGAGCAGGAAATATGAGTTCTGTTTATCCAGAACTCATTGATTGAGCTGAGTTCCTCATCATATATTCAGATTAACGATCAAAACTGTCAATTATAGTTTCCTCACAGTCCCCCAACCCAATAATAATATATATGTTGCATATATATGTATATATATGTACATATACATCGCAATACATTTATTACACAGGTGATATCATATTTATATCAAAGTATAAAACCTATGAGTTTTATGTTATTGTCTTCTGGGTTCAGGAAATTAAATATTCCAGACCAATTAAACCCTTAAAATATGGGGAAAGAAAATAATAGTCAGGCCTCCTGCAGATAGGTCAAACTACCACAATCCCCCACCAGACCCTGTAACCCAAAAGTCCCACCTCCCTTAAATCCTACACACCCTCCAGGACTGCAACTGTTCCCTGAGACAGAGCCTACCAGCACCCGATTGGATGAAGAGGTGAGCCTTTATCCTCATACCCGAACACACCAGCCCCTAGGCTTTGACTCAGGGGCACAACCCTCAGCCCCAACACCACCACCCATTGCAGTCCCAGTTTCAGGCCAGGCAGCAGGCAGGTCCCCTGCAGACAGGTCAGACTACCACTATCCCCAACCAGACCCTGTAACCCACAAGCCCCACCTCTCCCGACCCACCCACATGCCAAGATTGCAGCTACTCCCTGAGACAGATCCCACAAGCACCAATTGGACTAAGAGCTGCTCCTTGAGACAAAGAGTCCCTCAGCACTGAATGGACCAAGAGCGCTCACAGGACCAAGAGTATGGATCAGATCAAGAGAGGCTCCCTCTGACACAGACACCATTTGCACTAAGTGGAGAAAAAGATGGGTAGAAACCAGTGCAAAAACACACTCAACAACATAAAAACCAATATGGCTGTATCAGAACCTATATCAGCAAGACCTGAAAATCCCAACACAGAAGAAATTGACCTTAAAAATGACCTTAAGAAGATGATAGAGATCTTTAAAGAGGAAATGAAATTCTCTTAAAGAATTCAAAGAAAAGTCAAACAAAAAATTGGAAGAAATCAGTAAATCCCTTAAAGAAAGCCAAGAGAAAGCAATTAAACAAGCAAGGGAAATAGTTCAAGATTTGAAAACTGAAATCAAGACAATAAAGAAGACACAAACTGAGGGAATGCTGGAAACAGAAAATCTGAGTAAATGAACAGGAACTACAGATGCAAGCATAACAAACAAAATACATGACATAAAAAAGCAGATCTTTGGCGTTGAAGATACAATAGAGGAAATAGATTCATTAGTCAAAGAAAACACTAAAGCCAACAAAGTCATGACCCAAAATGTCCATGAAATGTGGGACACCAAGAAAAGACCAAACCTAAGAATAATAGGGATAGAAGAAGGATAAGAATACCAACTCAAAGGCACAGAAAATATATTCAACAAAATCATAGAAGAAAATTTTCCCAACCTAAAGAAGGAAATGCCTATAAAGATACAAGAAGCTTCCAGAACACCAAATAGACTGGATCCAAAAAAAGTCCCCTCGCCACATAATAATCAAACATCTAGACATACAGAATAAAGAAAAATATTAAGAGCTGCAAAGGAAAAAGGCCAAGTAACATATAAAGGCAGACCCATAAGAATAACACCTGACTTCTCAATGGAGACTCTCAAAGCCAGAAGGTCCTGGACAGACTTTATGCAGACACTAAGAGACCATGGATGGCAACCTAGACTATTATACCCAGCAAAACTCTCAATCAACATAGGCAGAGTAAACAAAATATTCCATGATAAAACCAGATTTAAACAATATCTCTCCACAAATCCAACCCTACAGAAAGCACTAGAAGGAAAAATCCAACCTAAGGAAGTTAGATACACCCATGAAAACACAGGCGATAGATACCACACCAACAAATACCAAAGAAGGGAAATTTAAAATACTACAACCAAAAAATAACAGGAATTAACAATCACTGGTCATTGATATCCATTAATATGAATGGTCTCAATCAACCTATAAAAAGACACAGGCTAACAGAATGGATATGAAAACAAGATACATCCTTCTGCTGCATACAACAAACATACCTCAACTTCAAAGACAGACACTACCTCAGAATAAAAAGCTAGGAAAAGAATTTCCAATAAAATGGACTTAAGAAGCAAGCTGGTGTAGCTATCCTAATATCTAATAAACTAGACTTCAAACTAGAATCAATCGAAAGAGATCGGGACGGACATTACATATTTATCACAGGGAAAATCCGACAAGATGAAATCTCGATCCTGAATGTTTATGCCCCAAATACAAGAGTGCCCATATTTGTGAAAGAAAGATTACTAAAACATAAATCGCACATCAAACCCCATACACTAGTAGTGGGAGACTTCAACACCCCACTCTCAGCAATGGACAGGTCTGCCAGACAGAAACTTAACAGAGAAGTAAGGGAACTACCAGGAATTATGACTCAAATGGACTTAATAGGTATCTACAGAATATTCCACCCTAACACAAAAGAATATGCCTTCTTCTCAGCACCCCATGGAACCTTCTTGAAAATCGACCACATGCTTGATCACAAAGCAAAACTCAAAAGATACAAAAAAACTGAAATAACCTCCTGTATATTATCAGACCACCACAGCTTAAAGTTAGATTTCAACAACAACAAAAATTACAGAAAGCCTACAGTCTCATGGAAACTGAATAATGCCCAATTGGATCACCAAAGAGTCAAGGAAGAAATAAAGAATGAAATTAAAGATTTCCTAGAATTCAATGAAAATGAATGTACAACATACCCAAACTTATGGGACACTATGAAAACAGTGCTAAGAGGAAAATTCATAGCACTAAATGCCAACATAAAGAAGTTGGAGAAATCTCACACTAGCGACTTAACAGCACACCTGAAAGCTCTAGAACAAAAAGAAACAAACTCACCCATGAGAAACAGACACCAGCAAATAATCAAAATGAGTGCTGAAATCAATAAAATGGAAACAAAGAGAACAATACAAAGAATCAATGAAACAAAGAATTTGTTCTTTGAGAAAATCAACAAGATAGACAAGCCCTTATCCAAACTGACCAAAAAGCAAAGAGAGAGAGAGAGAGAGAGAGAGAGAGAGAGAGAGAGAATCCAAATTAACAAAATCAGAAATGAAAAGGGAGACAAAATACAGACAATGAGAAAATCCAAAGAATCATCAGATCATACTTCAAAAACCTGTACTCCACAACATTGGAAAATCTGAAAGAAATGGATGATTTTCTGGAATGGTACCACATACCAAGTTAAATCAAGACCAGATAAACAATTTAAATAGACCAATAACCCCTAAGGATATAGAAACTGTCATTAAAAATCTCCCAACTAAAAAAGCCCGGGAGCAGATGGTTTCAGTACAGAATTCTACCAGATCTTCAAAGAAGAGATAATACCAATACTCTTTAAATTGTTCCACACAATAGAAACAGAAGGAATGTTATCAAACTCCTTCTATGAAGCTACAATTAACCCTGATTCCTAAACCAAACAAAGATGCAACAAAGAAAAGAGAACTACAGACCACTCTCCCTCATGAACATTGATGCAAAAATACTCAATAAAATACTGGCAAACAAACTCCAAGAACATATCAAAACAATTATCCACCATGATCAAGTAGGCTTCATCTCAGGGATGCAAGGGTGGTTCAACATATGAAAGTCTGTCAATGTAATATGCCATATAAACAAACTGAAAGAAAAAAACACATGGTCATCTCACTAGATGCTAAAAAGGCCTTTGACAAAATCCAACATCCCTTCATGATAAAGGTCTTGGAGAAATCATGAATATAGGGAACATACCTAAACATAATAAAGGCAATTTACAACAAGCCAACAGCCAACATCAAAGTAAATGGAGAGGAAATCAAAGTGATTCCACTAAAATCAGGAACAAGACAAGGGTGTCCACTCTCCCCATACTTATTCAATATTACTTGAATTTCTATCCAGAGCGATAAGACAGCATAAGGAGATCAAGGGGATACAAATTGGAAAGGAAGAAGTCAAGCTTTCACTACTTGCAGATGACATGATAGTATACATAAGTGAACCAGAAAATTTGACGAAGGAACTCACACAGCTTATAAACACCTTCAGCAATGTAGCAGGGCACAAAATTAACTCAAAAAAATCAGTAGCCCTCCTATATACAAATGACAAAGGGCCTGAGAAAGAAATCAGAGAAACATCACGCTTTACAATAGCCACAAATGATATAAAATACCTTGGGGAAACTCTAACTAAACAAGCAAAGGACCTGTATGACAAGAACTTCAAGTCCCTGAAGAAAGAAATTGAAGATGTTAGAAAATGGAAAGATCTACATGCTCATGGATAGGTAGGATTAACATAGTAAAAATGGCAATCTTACCAAAA
The DNA here is from genome assembly GCA_902168325.1 of Peromyscus nudipes. NCBI lineage: Eukaryota > Metazoa > Chordata > Mammalia > Rodentia > Cricetidae > Peromyscus > Peromyscus nudipes. The sequence goes on from CABHPH010000942.1 coordinate 9,465, forward strand.
GCAATCTACAGATTCAATGCAATCCCCATCAAAATACCAACACAATTCTTCACAGACCTGGAAAGAACAATACTCAACTTCATATGGAAAAACAGAAAACCCAGGATAGCAAAAGAACCCTGTACAATAATACAACCTCTGGAGGCACCACAATCCCTGACTTCAATCTCTACTATAGAGCCACAGTAATAAAGACAGCTTGGTACTGGCACAAAAACCAACATGTGGATCAATGGAACTGAACTGAAGACCCTGACATTAATCTGCACACCTATGAACATATGATTTTTGACAAAGAAGCCAAAACTATACAAAGGAAAAAAGAAAGCATCTTCAACAAATGGTGCTGGCATAACTGGATGTCAACATGTAGAAGACTGCAAATAGATCCATATCTGTCACCGTGCACAAAACTTAAGTCCAAGTGGATCAAAGACCTCAACATAAATCCAGTTACTCTGAACCTGATAGAAGAGAAAGTAGGAAGTAGTCTTGAACGCATTGGCAACAGAGATCACTTCCTTAATATAATACCAGTAGCACAGACACTGAGAGAAACAATTAATAAATGGGACCTCTTGAAACTGAGAAGCTTTAGTAGGGCAAAGGACATGGTCAACAAGACAAAGTGATAGCCTACAGAATGGGAAAAGAACTTCACCAACCCCACATCTGACAGAGGGCTGATATCCACAACATATAAAGAACTCAAGAAATTAGACATCAAAATACCCAACAGTCCAATTAAAAAATGGGCTATAGAGCTAAACAGAGAATTCTCATTTGAAGAAGCTCAAATGGCTGAAAGACATTTAAGGAATTTCTGAACATCCTTAGTCATCAGGGAAATGCAAATCAAAACGACTCTGAGATACCATTTTACACATGTCAGAATGGATAAGATCAAAAACACTGAAGACAACTTATGTTGGAGAGAATGTGGAGCAAGGGGAACACTCCTCCACTGTTGGTGGGAATGCAAACTTGTACAGCAACTTTGGAAACCAATATGGTGCTTGCTTAGAAAATTGGGAATCAATCTCCCTCAAGACTCAGCTATACCACTCTTGAGCATATACCCAAGGAGTGCTCAATCATACCACAAGGACACATGCTCAACTATGTTCATAGCAGCACTATTTGTAATAGCCAGAACCTGGAAAGAACCTAGATGCCTTTCAACTGAAGAATGGATAAACAAAACGTGGTACATATACACAGTGGAGTACTACTCAGCTGAGAAAAACAATGATATCATGAGGTTTGCAGGCAAATGGATGGAACTAGAAAAAATCATCCTGAGTGAGGTAACCCAGACTCAGAAAGACAAACACAGTATGTACACATTCCTAAGTGGATACTAGATGTAAAGCAAAGGATAACCAGACTGCAACTCACAACTCCATGGAGGCTACCTAGTAAAGAGGACCCTGAGAAAGACACAGGGATTGCCCAATGACAGAGAAATGGATGAGATCTACGTGAGCAAACTGGGGGAGGGGAGTAATGGAGGGCAAGGGTCAGGGAAAAGAGAGCTTAGGGGAGAGGAAGGTCCCAGCTGGATCAGGAGCAGAGTGTGAGAACAGAGAGGGAGATACCATGATGAATGAGGACCCCACGGGAATAGAAAGAAGCAGAGTGCTAGAGAGGTCCCCAGAAATCCACAAAGATACCTCCACAGTAGACTACTGGATATGGTCGAGAGGGTGCCTGAGCTGACCTGCTCTGGTAATCGCATGGCCGAACACCCTGGCTGTCATGATAGAACTCTCATCCAGTGTCTGATGGAAGCAGAAGCAGAGATCCACAGACGAGCCCCAGGTGGAAGTCCAATTGGCGAGAGAGAGAGAGGAGGGATTGTATGAGCGATAGATATTGAGACCATGATTGGAAAAAGCACAGGGACAAATAGCCAAACTAGTGGAAACACATGAACTGTGAACCAATTACAGAGGAACCCCCATGGAACTGGACCAGGTCCTCTGGATAAATGAGACAGTTGATTAGCTTGAACAGTTTGGGAGGCCCCCAGACAGTGGTGTCAGGACCTGTCCTTGGTGTATAGACTGGCTTTTTGGAACCTGGGGCCTATGCTGGGACACTTTGCTCAGCCGTGGTGTAGGGAGGAGGGGACTGAACCTGCCTTGGCTGAGTCTACCAGGCTGGGCTGACTCCCCAGGGGAGAGCTTGCCTTGGAGGAAGTGGGAATAGGGAGGTGTTTTGGGGGATAAGGGTGGGAGGTGGGAGGAGGGAGGACCGGGGAATCTCTGGCTGATATGTGAAATTAAGTTAATTATAAAATAAAAATACTTTAAAAAATTCTTCAGGAGATCAAAACTGACCAATTCTCACAAGCAAAGAAGGATCAGGAGGAACACAATCTGACTACAGTTTATGTCTCCCATTCACAAATTTTCTTTTTCTTCTCTGGGTGAGTGGATCATGCCCTCTCTCCCTGGCCTGATATCCCCTTCTCTCATCTGCTAAAACCATGCATTTAATATTCCATAGGTACACTTAAGAGAAAAAGTTTCCTCCTTAAAACTCCTCAGCTGCATGTTCTACCACTAATACATATATTTGTTTCCAGCAGAAATTCTTATCACTATAAGAGTTACAGGCTGTCATCCTCTGGAGCACAGACATGCTGTCTAGCTGGAGGTATGCACCCCATCCTCCATCCTCCAGCCCACATGGATGTGCTGTCCAGCTCAGCCCTGCAGAGGGCCCTCTAGCACCTGAGGAAGAAAATCCTGCTACACATGTCTTACAGAGCCTGAAACAGCCTGCTCTTCCTGTGTTTCCACAGCATTCCAGCCTTCAATTCCCTCAGCTTCAGACCCATATCAGCAGGAAGTAACCATGAATGATTTCTACAGCCCCTTTGTAACTTACCCCTCTTTCGGTGCTGAACTCCCCAGCCCAGGGGCTGGACTGCCCTTAAAAAAACACTCTATTATTAATTGTATAAATTCTGCCCATGATCCTGAAACCTATATACTATCAGATTTTCTCCTCATGTACTTCTGACAATTGTTCTGTAAGTCTTGCTCTGCATACCCTGACACAGATTATTATAGTCCTACCATAGCTAAATGGGTCAATATTGCCTTGAGCACAAATTTAAATTATTAGGTCAGTTTCAACTGCAACCTTGGTCCCACAGGTGCTCATGACTAACTCAAGTAACTCTTTATCTAACAATGCCTCTTTTAAAATACCATTTAACCAAATTAATACCACTAATCAGAGATTGATAGAGTTATGTTCCAAACTAATCATTTCTTTTTGATAAGTCACAGTTATAGTATTTAGACACATTTGACCATATTATGCTATACTAGCTAATAACAGATTTTTTTCTTTTTTGGTTTTTCGAGACAGGGTTTCTCTGTGTAGCTTTGCGCCTTTCCTGGAGCTCACTTGGTAGCCCAGGCTGGCCTCGAACTCACAGAGATCCGCCTGCCTCTGCCTCCCGAGTGCTGGGATTAAAGGCGTGCGCCACCAATGCCCGGCCAGATTTTTTATGTTACTCCTCTGCTACCTACTTGGGACAGAGAAATTCTTATTATATACAACTACACCTACTAGATGGCTAAACTAATTCTCAACTTGCCATCTACATAGATTATTGATTATAAATATTAGTTAAACATGTTTTCATTTTTCAAGTCATCTCCAAATTTAATTTTTTCATGTTTTTCTCTACCCTAGAGAGAATCAAACATTCTCCTTTTTTACTAAATGAAAAAACTGGAACTTCTGCAAGCCATAGGAAAACATAATGGAATTCAGCTTCTATCCCAAAAGCTGCTACTTGGAAAGGTCAAGGAATTCCGAAGGTCAAGCCATGGCTTAAGAAGTCTTGGTGATGTTTTAGCTTTTGTATATATATTAAATGGTTCCTACAATGATTTTCTTGTATGCTATGTGTGCTTCCAAGAACTCCTAACAGTGTATTTATCTAAATACCTATCAAGCATCCAAGGCCAAACAATCTCCTGAACTAAGGTAACAACCTTATAGAAACAGTGCCTGTCTCCTCAGTCAGGTGGATAGCTTCATTTCTTGTGTAATTTAAGCAGAGACCCTACTTTCTTAAACAAGCTCACTAACATTATAGACTCCTAACTTCTTACCTAACCACTTCTAGGAATGTAGACTGAGTATATAAATCCCTTTTCTTTGATATACTAACCAATCATTAGCTCTCAGTTGACCTCCTTTTTTTACCACTCCCTTTTTGGGTTGTAAAAGAAAGCCTGATAGTAACTGCTTGAGGTAAATTCTTACCTGACTTTGTGACCATGTAGAAATTCAAACATGATGACTTGCTCTGCCAGAAGATTGCTAAACATGTTTAATTAATATTTATATTCAATAATCTATGTAGATGGCAAGTTGAGAATTAGTTTAGCCATCTAATAGGTGTAGTTGTATATAATAAGAATTTCTCTTATTGCTTGGGTTTATAACTGAATACCTCAGACACTTGGGGAAACTGAGAGGTATACGGAGACTTAGAGGAAGATTTTGAGGAGAGAACTTGAGGACAAGATGGAAGATGAGAAAGAGCCAGATAGGGAAATACTAGATGAGTAAGGATAAAACGAGAAGGACCTAGATGAGGCAGAATTAAGATGAGAGAATTAAGATAGAACTTAGAGGGGACAGTAGATACATATAGAGAGAAATCAGGCAAGAAAAAAAGCTAGGCATGAAAACAGAACTGTAGCTGTGTAGACAGGATTTTATCCCAGAGGAATCAAGTAGACAAACAAAGAAAGAGCTTGGTTTCCTCAGATTCGTTTCCCAAAAATAATGTTCACTGTTCATAGCTTCTCTTCTAGGCCCCTGGGAAGAATATTATTAAAGTGGGTCCTTAATAATATTTGAGAATAACCTCCTCTATTTTATTGGACCACCATGGCTTAAAGTTAGATTTCAACAACAACAAAAATTACAGAAAGCCTACAGTCTAATGGAAACTGAATAATGCTCAACCAAATCACCAATGGGTCAAGAAGGAAATAAAGAAAGAATTAAAGACTTCCTAGAATTCATTGAAAATGAAAGTACAACATACCTAAACTTATGGGACACTATGAAAACAATGCTAAGAGGAAAATTCATAGCACTAAATGCCAACATAAAGAAGTTGGAGAAATCTCACACTAATGATTTAACAGCACAACTGAAAGCTCTAGAACAAGAAGAAGCAAACTCACCCAGGAGGAATAGATGCCAGCAAATAATCACACTGAGGGCTGAAATCAATAAAATGGAAACAAAGAGAACAATACAAAGAATCAATGAAACAAAGAGTTTGTTCTTTGAGAAAATCAACAGGATAGACAAGCCCTTGTCCAAACTAACCAAAAGGCAAAGAGAGAGCATCCAAATAAACAAAATCAGAAATGAAAAGGGATACATAACAACAGACAATGAGGAAATCCAGAGAATCATTAGGTCATACTTCAAAAACCTCTACTCCACAACACTGGAAAATCTAAAAGAAATGAACAATTTTCTGGATAGGTACCATATACCAAAATTACATCAAGACCAGATAAACAATTTAAATAGACCTATAACCCTTAAGGAAATAGAAACAGTCATTAAAATCTCCCAACCAGAAAAAGCCCAGGACCAGATGGTTTCAGCACAGAATTCTACAAGATTTTCAAAGAAGAGCTAATACCAATATGCTTCAAATTGTTCCACAAAATAGAAACAGAAGGAACATTGACAAACTCTTTTTATGAGGCTACAGTTACCCTGATACCCAAAACACACAAACATGTAACAAAGAAAGAGAATTGCAGACCAATCTCCCTCATGAACATTGATGCAAAAATAATCAACAAAATAGTGGCAAACTGAATCCAAGAACACAGCAAAAAATTATCCATTGTGATCAAGTAAGCTCCATTCCAGAGATGCAAGAATGCCACCATATAAACAAATGGAAAGAAAAAAATATGATTGTAGCATGAATCTTAGAGGTCTTATTAATAAAATAAAGCCTGAGGCCAGTTATTGGGGTGAATGCTGGAAGATCAGAGAGACAGAAGAGGCCACAGCTTCCTCACCTTGCCAGTTCCTCAGCTGATCCTGTTTCCTTAGACTGGAAGCCTCTGAGTCCTCATCCAGAATGAATCTCAGCTGAACTGCTACTAGAAGCCTAAAAGATTAACCAGCCAAATGCTTAACGAGCCAAGTGCTTCTAGTTTCTGGACTCACGCCTTATATACCTTTCTGCTTTCTGTTATCACTCCCTGGGATTGACGGCTCGCTTTCTGGGATTAAAGGCATGAGTCACCGTGCTTGGCTATTTCCAGTGTAGCCTTGAACTCACAGAGATCCATGCCTCCAGAAGGCTAGGATTAAAGGTGTGAATGTCACCATTTTCTAGCCTCTGTATCTAGTGGCTGTTCCATTCTCTGACCCCAGATAAGTTTATTAGGGTGCACAATATTTTGGGGAACATAATACCACCACACGTGATCATTTCATTAGATGCTCAAAAAGCCTTTGACAAAATCCAACACCCCTTCATGACAAAGGTCTTGGGGAGATCAGGAATACATGGAACATTCCTAAGTGTAATACAGGCAATTTACAGCAAGCTGACAGCCAACATCAAATTAAATGGAGAGACTCAAACGATTCCACTAAAATCAGGAACAAGACAAAGATGTCTACTCTCCCCATATTTATTCAATATAGTACTTGAAGTTCTAGCTAGAGCAATAAGACAACAAAAGGAGATTAACGGGATACAAATGGGAAAGGAAGAAACCAAACTTTCCCTATTTGCAGATGATATGATAGTATACATGAGTGACCCTGAAATTTCTACCAGGAAGCTCCCAAAGCTGATAAACACCTTCCCACCTTTCTGTGGGAAGACTGATTAGATGAGTTGAAGTGTGAGGATCTTAGCAAGTGTCCTTTCCACCTTGCTGTGTTTCTAGGTTGGTTTTCCCTCTTCCTTCCAGTCCCCAAATTCCATCAATTTCATCTAGTCAATCACATGAAGCTATGGGAATGTGAGACAGGGCAATTGTGATTTTGTGTGTTGAATATCCAATGTTTCCGTGGCTACATCTTTTTCTCAGGGTCTCAGTTGTGGCAGCCATGAGTAAATCGCCTCTTGTGGTTGTGATCTAAGTGACAGAAGGCCCAGGCTATTGACTCTCAATGGACCAGCTCCTCTGCAGAGACCATGGTTTCTGCAGTGGGGTAGGAAAGCAAGGCAGACTCTGTAAGACCCCATTCCCCTCTGCTTGGTGACTGTGGAGAACTCAGCCTTGACCTTGCAGAAACTCTGTTGGAACTGCACTGCAATCTAAGACATGCCTCCTTCTCTGCCTCCACAGAGATCATATCTGCATGTGTCCTGAGGGCTATCTCAGACTCACCTTCACAAGCATATCCCTCCACTAATACCTTACTTGTCTAAGCTCATCATGGACACATCCTGGAGGATGAAAATTATTGAATTACCAGGTTTGAAATTTTACACCAGAACCCCCCCAGTACCGATCCCCCTGCCCGTCTTTTTCTCTCTCCCATTTTTACTTAGTAGCCATGTTACAGTGATTTCACTTTTTGGATAACATGTGTCTCCCAACATCCCTTACGTATCAACACCGTCCTCAACTCTTTACTCTTTGTTGTGAATATTTGGGGCTCAAACCTCACTACTCTGCTCAAGAGTGATTATAATGCTAATGTTGACCCGGTGGTATGGTATTTATGATGTGGCTGGTCCTGTATTTGTATCTGGCTTCATTTATATGATGAGTCTGTCATATAGAAATTATTTTCATTCAGAAGATGAAAAACTGGAGCTTAAAGTGGTTTTCAAAAAGTACTTAAATCTGTATGGTTAATCAGAGATAGACCTGGCTACCTGGCTTCAAGGCTAACACTAGTGGTAGGAATCATTGTGGGTAACGTTTTTTTCTTCCTGTTTGTGTGGTATTTTGCCAAAAAAGGTTACTTGATTATTATATTGAGTCTTTTAAAACTACTATGAGGCAGGTGAAGTATGTGATATAACCTAGCATCCTAGAACCAGAGGCTGAGGCAGGAGGATTGTGAATTTGAGGCAAGTCTGCATTATATAATGAGACTCTTGCCCCCCTAAAAGTTCTCCCAAGCCAGTGGAAGCAGAAAACTAAAGATGAGGATAAAGATAAACAAAACAGAGACTAGAGTAACTTCAAGGAAAGCTGATGCACTAAAAGTTGGTTCTTCAAAAATGATTAATAACATTAGCAACCTTTTCCAAGATTAACGTTGAAAAAAAGGAGATGGATATTACTAAAATTTGAGACCTCACCATCCATTCTCAAGATTATGAAGAATTTCAAGAGCACTCAGTAGTTATATGCTAACTGTTGAGTGGCCTAGATGCAATGGACAAATTCCTACAAACCTGAATTCTTTAGAGATGTGAAAGAAACAAAATCAAATAGCTGTATAACCAATAAGACTGAATCAACAAAAATTTGACAAAATTTCACAGACGTTGATGATAAAAACACTGAAACATGATGGAAGTCCAGCTTACTGTAACAAAGGCCACACATGGAAACCCACAGCCAACATCATATTAAATGGGGAGACTGACTCTTTCTCTCTAAGATCAGGAAGAACACAGGATGCTGCTGTGACCACTTCTGTTCAAGAGACTCTTAAGAATGCTACACAGAGCCATTAGGTTAGACAATGAAATGAAGGTGCCCAATTATGAGGTGAGAGAGAGAGAGAGAGAGAGAGAGAGAGAGAGAGAGAGA
>CABHPH010000942.1:18371-32656 GCA_902168325.1 Peromyscus nudipes
AAGATGACAAGGACTTGTTTATAGAAAATTCTTAACATTCTACAGAAAGTTCTCAGTACTAAATGAGTAAAACTAGCAAAATTGTTGGCTAATGAAAAGACATGCCCAAGTGAGATGTATTTCTGTATACTAATTTTGACCATGAACAATTAGATTTTTATTTTTCCTGGCAGTAGTGGAGCTTCAACCTACCGCCTTGTGCATGCCTGGCAAGGGTTTAGCCCCTGAGCAACAGTCCCAGCCTTAACAGTGAACAATTGGAAAGGAAATGAAGAAAGTATTTATTTATGAGAGCACCAAAAAGAATAAAATACTTAGAATTAACTCCACCATGGAGATAAAAGACTTGCCCTCAGCAAACTCCCAAATAAGAGATGATGAAAGAAGAGAAGAAATGACAGCCATTGGGGTTGATGGGTTGGAAGACTTAATCTCATTATTACAGTTGTTCTACAGTACTGGGATTGAATTCAGGGCTTTGTGCACGGTAAGCAATGCTCTATCATTGAGCTGTATTCTAAGGTCTGGCTTTTAATTTTTATTTAGAAACAGGATGTCACTAAATTAACCAGGCTGGCCTGCATGGTTATGGTAGGCACTTTTTAAAAAAAATTTTATAATTTAATTTAATTTTACATATCAGCCACAGATTCCCTTATTTTCTCCCCTTCCTCCCCCCTAGCCTTCCTCCCAACCCTTCCCCCATTCCCGTCTCCTCCAGGGAAAAGACTCCCCTGGGGATTGAGTTCAGCCTGGTAGATTCAATCCAGGTAGGTCCATTCCCTTCCTCCCACACTGAGCCAAGTGTCCCTGTATATGCCCCAGATTCCAAAGAGCCAGCTCACGTACTGAGGACAGGTCCTGGACCCAGTGCCTGGATGCCTCCCAAACAGATCAAGCTAATCAACTGTCTCACTTATCCAGAGGGCCTGATCCAGTTGGGGGCTCCTCAACTATTGGTTCATAGTTCATGTGTTTCTATTCATTTGGCTAATTGTCCCTGTGCTTTTCCAATCTTGGTCTCAACGATTCTTGCTCATACAAACCCTCCTCTTTCTCACCAGTTGGACTCCTGGAGCTCCACCTGGGGCCTGGTCATGGATCTCTGCATCTGGTTTCCTCAGTCATTGGATGAGGTTTCTAGCATGAGAATTAGGGTGTTTGGCCACTCTATCACCAGAGTAGGTCAGTTTGGGCTTTCTCTCGACCATTGCCAGTAGTCTATTACTCCTGCCTCAGCTTCATGAGTGGCTGGAATTATAGGCATGAGCCAGCTTGTCTGAAAGACTTTTTTTTTTAATAGATGACAATATCACTGAATGTAGTCTATCAGTTCTATGCACATCAGATCAAAACCCCAGTGGCATTTTGCACAGAAATAGAAAAGTCCATTCTAGCTGTCCTGGAACTCACTATATAGATCAGGCTGGCCTCAAACTCCCAGAGATCCACCTGTCTCTGATCCCAAGAGCTGGGGTTAGAGGCAAGTACCATACCTGGCTTTAAAAGTATCTTGAAAAAGAAAAAGGAATAAAATTGCAGGACATCCTGCATGATTTCATAATTTTAGTACAAAGCTGCAACAATCAAAATAGTCTACTGCTGACATAAAGGCAGACATATAGATCAGTGAAATAGAATCAGAAATCTCAGAATTGCTCATGAACACTGGCCATGATTAAATTAAAGATTAGTTGATACAATCAATATGTGTGTTTATGGGGCACAGTTTTGCATATATATTATAATGTGTGTCAGATCTGAGCAGTAGGCATATCCACCATTTCATCTGTCACTGTTTATGTTTGTTACAAACATTCATTTCTGCTGGCTCTTTTGAATTTCTTGGTGTGAAACAGAGTTGTTCTATTGAGTTACAGAACTTGGAAGGCATTCTTGCTGTCCATCTGACCCTCTGTGACCAGATGAGTTTTGATCAGGCTGTTAAGATTGTTCAAGGGTGGAGGAATAATCAGTTAAACAAGGGATGTCGGGAAAATGGGACATCCAGGTAAAAGAATGAAGTTAAGCCTTCACCTAACAACATATACAAATCAACTCTAAATGGATCAAAGACCTAAAATGGATCAGAGCTGAAGGTCATCAGACTTTTAGGAGACAGGATGAAAGCATCTTGAAATTGGATTTTGAATGGTGTCTTTGTTATGATGCCAGAGGCATCATATGTGCCTTTTGGCTGCTTATATGTCTCTGCAGAACATGCATGTTTGGTACCTGAGGAGGACAGAAGAGGGTGTTGAATTCCTTGGAACTTAGTTACAGACAGTAATAAGTTGCCATGTGGGTGCTGGGAATTGAACGCCTGTCCTTTGGAAGAGCAGCTAGGGCTCTTAAATATTGACCTATCTCTCCAGTTCCATATGTATATTTGGTTTATGGGACTGGAGAGATATCTCAATAGTTACACATCAAACACACACACTACTACCACTACTACTACTACTACTACTACTACTACCACTACTACTACTACTACTACTACTACTACTACTACTACTACTACTACTACTACTACACACCACAAATAAGCAGTTATCAGAAAAAAGAGTCTTGTGCAAGGAGGTCATGCTGCAAATGTCAGCATGAGGATAAGAAACTCAATATACGGGCCAACAAGAAGGCTCAGTTGGGAAGCTGCCTACCATACAGCCTCCTGGTACCTACCCCAAACTGCCACAAAGAAAAAAATGCACAAGAGATGACTGGCCACACTATTGGAGGCCTATGAACTGTAGACTAATGGCTATGGAGCCCCCACGGGACTGGACTAGGCCCTCTGGATACAGAAGACAGTCGTTTGGCTCAAACTGTTTGGGTGGCACCCGGGCAGGGGGATCGGGATCCATCTTTGGTACATGGGCAGGCTTTTGGGTTGCGGTGCCTGTGGAGTGATGCTTGTGCATCACTGGTATAGTGGGAAGGGACTTGGACCTGCCTAGGCTCAGTGTGCCGGGCTCTGCTGACTCCCCACAGGAGACCTTGATTTGGGGGATGTGAGATGCAGGGTGGCCTGGGAGGGGGAGAAGAGAGGAGGTGGGACCTGTGGGTGGTATGTAGAGTGAGTAGAAAATTTCTTAATAAAGAAAAATGAAAAAAAAGAAAAAGAAAAAATGCACAAACAAATGTGGGCCAGTGAAATGGCTTAGCAGATAATGGGCTTGCTCATCCACCTGAGTTCAATCCCCTGTCCATGGAGAACTAGCTCCCACAAATTGTCCTCTGACATCCACACACTAGGTGTGGAACACCCACACAAAATAATAAATATGCAAACGTAGTAAGAAACTCAATACAGGTCCTTTCTATCTATGGATTTTATATCTGTGGATCGAAACCTTGGAAATAAACTACTTGGAAAAGTATCTCTACAGTGAAAAATGGGTTGTTTCCTCCCATCACTGTCCTGTACTCAAAACAAGACTAGTGTCTATGCAGTATTCATATTAGATATAGAAAATAATCTAAAGATAATCTGAATGTGTGGAAGGAGGTATAGAGTAACATGAATATTTTACTAGATTCTGAGGGTGGTATGTGTGTCTGACTCAGACCCTAAACTCTTAATCACTTTGCATTTCTATTTGCTATATCGACATCTATTGTTGTTAATATTGACCGGGTCTCACAATATAATCTGGGTTGACCTTGTACTTCTTCTTTTTGTTAATTAAGACATTTTTCTACTCCTTTTACATACCAACCACAGATTCCCCTGTCCTCCCTCCTCCTGCCCCCCAGCCTTCTTCTTCATAAGACCCCCCCATTCCCACGTTCTCCAAGGCAATGTCTCCCATGGGGAGTCACCAGAGCCTGGTACATTCAGTTGAGTGGCCTTGTACTTTTATGCCTCCTGCTTCCTGCTCTTTCTCTTTTGAGACAGGGTCTCACTATGTAGCTCTGGCTAACCTGAAACTGGCTACAAAGACCAGGGTGGTTGGGAACTCACAGAGATCCAACTGACTCTGCCTCTGGTGTGCTGGGGTTAAAGGCATGCAGCACTGTGCTCAGCTTGCTTGGTGTGTTATCATGAGATTAACATGCATCCATCACCAAGCTGGCTGTATTTGTATCTTGAACCATGTTTTTCTCCTTGTGACTTTGACCAATTCTGCACTCTGTTGATAAAGAAACTGCCCCCATCCCCAACACTATGGAGTAAGAATGGAGCAGAGATCACTCACCTGTTATGTTCAGATGGATGCGGCCACTCTTCTTGATAATCAATCCCTTGGTTATCACACACTGATAATCCCCTGAATTCTCACTCCTGGCAGGGTATATTTTGAGGATGCTGTTGTTCTGGAACAGCTTCATCTTATTTGTGATTCTCAGACGCTGACCGTTGAAGAGCCAATGGATGGAGATCCTCATTTCATTTGACAAGCACATCAGGAATATAGACATCTGCTCTTTGACTGTGGTATTGAGGACTTCGACGAAGGGTGTAGTCACTGGATCTGTGGATAAATAGTGGAGGGGAACAGCTGAGAGTCCTTCACCCTCAGAGATCTCATCCAGCTCACAGGGCCAATAGAATGTAGTGGCCCTCTGCAAGATCACATGTTCGGGTTCAAGATATGTTCTGTAAGGAGAGAGCTGAATCTTACTCCTAACAAGATCACCCACAGTGACCCTGACTCAGGGTGTTTGTGTAGATTCCACACTTCTTGCCTCTTCAGCCCACATATCCAGAAATCTCATGGTTGGGAGTATATATTTCCTAATGATTTTTGTGGGAATTCTTGCTCACACTTTTGGTAAGTGTGAACAGTCAGGTCCCTCTTTTATGAAACAGCCTTCTGTTTGTTTTTTTATTAAATAATTTGTCATGGGTTTAAGATGGCCCATGTAATCTTACAGGTGTTAAAGGCTAGACCTAGGACTGGGAGAAATCCCTGACTGAAGAATTTCTGTTTGTAGAAAAAAAAATGTATTTCCTGCCCCATGGATATGGATTAAATACTACAGAGAAGAAGTGAATAATCACAGTGCTGACCAAAGCCTGCCACTCTAATCCTCAGTACTGATTTTTTTGAGACAGGGTCTCACTGTACAGTCCTAGCTTGCTTGGAACTTGCTAAGTAGACCAGTCTGCCCTCAAACTCACACTATCTACCTGCCTCTCCCTCCTCAGTGCTGGCATCAAAGGTGTGTGCCACCACACTCAGCTGACATTTGTTTTTTGGGCCTTGAGAATAGTAAGCAAAAGAACGTCATCAACTGTCAGTGACATGGTTCACCCTGACTCAGAACAGGGCTCCCAGGTACCTTCTCCACCCACTCTTCTAATCCCATGGAGTCAGAACTCAGCCAGCCACCCCGTACATGAGACAGGAGTAGACTTGGGAGCAGAGGTCTAGTCCCCGTCTGTGAGGAATTTTCTCCTCCAATTTGGAGAAAAAGAATGTGAGCACAGTTGAAAGCCCTGGGTGTTCCTTGTAGGTCATGGAGATCATAAAATAAAAATGGAGGGGACAGGGAAGCCTGTGTTAGGCACAGAAGGAAATCTTGACCTTGAGGCTCGCCTAACCCTGGAAAGTCCCTCACACATCCAAAGGATTTCCAAGACTGGGACAACCTCCTCCTCACATTGCAAGCCACATCCCTATCAGGCATAAATCAGAGAACCAGGAGGCTTGGTGGAAGACGGAGCTTTGCTTGTTTCCAAAGACATGCACTGGAAATTAAATGCTTCTGCATCTTCCCAGAAAGTCAAAGGACTCCACTCCAAACCTGGTGATGATATTTCTGAGATCCACTTACTAAGGACTATAATGTTCTTGACTGTGGTCTTACTGAGGACAGTGACAGCTGTAGACGAGGCAGGCATAAGATCTGCTATTATTAGTATTGATGTTGGGAATAAAGTGCTCTTGGGAGGATGACTGGAGTTCTCCACTGACAAACCGAGAGTACTGTGCAGGTGGGTTAGCATCTATGTGGCAGGAGAGGCTGAGGTTTGTCCTTGAATGGAAATTAATATTTGAGAGGTATATGATTGGAATAAATGGACCACTGGAGAAAACATATTAAAACACATGTTATGTCAACAGAGGTAAGGGGAAATCCTGGTCTGTAGAAGGACATAGTATCTCTTTCAGCTGAGCTTAAACCTTAGTTGAGCAGGTCCTACCCAGAGCTGAAGTCAGATTACTAGAAGAGTTTTCATGCAGCATGCACAAACCCTGATCTATCTCAAGCACAACATACAAACATCCCCTCTGCACACTCATGTGTACACTGAGCCTGAGTCTGACATGTCCCCTATCTCCATCACCCTTGACCTCTCTAGGCAGGAAAAGTCCCTGCAGCTCTATGCTGGGCCTGTCTACATGTGCTTGGGCTGGGCCAGGATGCCCTGACAGTTTAGGTCTCTGTATGGCAGGTATGTGTCATGAACCCAAGGGGACTGAGACCGAGTGTGGTAGATCTAGCCCTCTGTATTTAGTCAGTTGGGGCCAGGATGAAACAGAAAATACTTACAGGTAATGTTCAGAGTGAATGGGTCACATGGGAGACACTCACTGGGTTCCAGATTGACATTCATAGGGTCCTGTGTCAGTCCTCACAACACTGAGTAAAATGAGAGTCCTGTTGTCCTCAGACAGCTTCAGCCTGTCCTCTTCTGAGAGGCTTTGGCCATTTATCCTCCACAGGTAGGCTGTTTTCAAATCTTAGGCTCACACATTCATGCTACTGAGTCCTCACCCTCCATGGGATTGGAATTGTTGGTTGTGATGTTGGGCTTGGGTTGAGGTGCTGTGCTGACCACAGAGAGATGATGGCTCTGTGTGGTACTTCTGATTCTTTTAAAAGCCTCTTACAACCAGAGATATTTTCTTAACTCCCAGGCAACCCAGATCCTTAAAGAATCAGTCGGGAAGCAAATTACAGGCAGATGGAGTGGCTGAGTGCTCAGAGATAATGGGGCCTCCTGTGCTGTGTATGGTAGAAGCAAGGACTTTCTCATGAGTGAACTGAGCTGCAGTGTTTGTTGATGGTCAGACTCAAGAATGAGAGACCTCATTCTATTTCCTTGTCCTCAGGGACCCATTGCCTGCCTTGAGACACAAGATTCAAGTCCCTCCAGCCACACTGACCTCCCCTGCTCTGTGTAGACCAGAGCCCTCCCAGCCTTTGCTGTTCAGGGCTCTCCTACAGATAGGTTATGATTAGTCTTCCAATTGAGCTTCCCTGAGAAACCTGACAGCCTGTCAGAGATCTCACAGAGCTCAGGTGAACTGAGCTGCAGTGTGTAGCATGAATCTTAGAAGTTCTTATTAATAAAATCAAACCCTAGGCCAGTTATTGGGGTGAACACTGGAAGGTCAGAGAGACAGGATAAGCCGCAGCTACCTCACCTGGCCAACTTCTCAGCTGGTCCTGTTTCCTCAGACTGAAAGCTTCTGTGTCCTCATATCCGAATGACTCTCAGCTGAACTGCTGCTTCTCGGAAGCCTGAAAGTTTAACCAGGCCAATTGCTTCTCCAGGCCAAATGCTTCTCCAGGCCAAATGCTTCTAGTTTCTGGTCCTCACGCTTTATATACTTTTCTGCTTTCTACCACCACTCCCTGGGATTAAAGGTGTGGGTCACCATGCTTGGCTGTTTCCAATGTGGCCTTGAACTCACAGAGATCCAGAGGGATTTCTGTCTCTGGAATGCTAGGATTAAAGGCGTGTGCTACCACAGCCTAACCTCTGTTTAATATTGTGGCTGTTCTGTCTCTGACCCCAGATAAGTTTATTAAGGTACACAATATTTTGGAACACAATACCACCACAGCAGAGATCCATCTGGATCTCTGTGAGTTTAAAGCCACACTGGAAATAGCCAGGCATGGTGACTGACACCTTTAATCCCAGGAAGTGATGGCAGAAAGCAGAAATGTATATAAAGCGTGAAAACTAGGAACTAGGCTGGTTAAGCTTCAGGCTTTTGAGAAGCAGTTCAGCTGAGATCCATTTGGATAAGGACTCACAGGCCTCCAGTCTAAGGAAACAGGATCAGCTGAGGAACTGGCATGGTGAGGTGGCTTTGGCTTATTCTGCTTCTCTGATCTTCCTGTGTTTATCCCAATACCTGGCTCCAGGTGTGTTTTTATTAATAAGACCATCTAAGATTCATGCTACATCTGGTGCCCAACTTGTTGAGTACAAATTCTTGAAAAAGCTACTTGCCTGTGGCCTTGTGGGCTCCAGCTCAGACCCGAACTACACATAGCTGGTTGTGGTGGTGCACACTGGTTGGATTTACTGAAGGAGACAGAGGCAGGAGGATCCCAAGTTTGAGACCAGCCTAGGAGGTTTGCTAAGGAGAAGCTTCAGCTGGCCAGGGCCCAGACACAAACATTGGCAGTGGGACCATGGAGGCAGCAGCTGCTGCTCTAAGTTGCTGGCTTCTTCTCATCGTGTTGGTGACTGCGGTGATGCTGCTACTTGGGATGAAGGGTTTACTGATGCTTGTTCAGAGAATTGCCTGGACCTTCCTGTTACAAGAAAGCATCAGCAAAGCTCAATTTGGAAAAGTTTGGCAAGACAAATGGTGGGGAGAAATTGATGTGGAGATTTTCTCTTCTAGGGAAGAATGTTCATGGTTCGGAATGACAGACATTTATCAGACTGTGATTGCTCCAAACCACAGAGGAAGCACAAAAAAAAAATTAAAAAAAATCTGCTGGGAACCATGGCCACGCCTAACAGCAACTTTGAAATCTTCAAATCTTCAAAAGAATGATGGGACCCCACAACGATGATTCCACAAAGACTATGGTAAAGCCATTAAGCTTATTAACAACACGGAAAGATCAACTTTAGACTACAAACTACTCAGGACAATTTCGAGATGCCTAGCTGAGATGATCCAGCCTGAACAAGGACTTGAGACAAGCCCTGCACTTTCCCATTATGCAGAGACTGGAAAAATGATACAGCTAAATATCTCAGGACTTGACAATTAACCCAAACTTTTCTTTTCAGGATTCCCTAAAGACATCTTCACCCCCAAGAAGCAGGAAGCAATTTAAAGAAAATGATGCCCATATTCCCAAGAGGTGGGGTGGGCAGTTTTTTTTGGTTGTTTAATGAGTTATGGATATTGTCATTGTTTATGATGGTTGGTTACAAGTTGTTAATTGTTAATGGTCAGGAAAAAACTGAACAAGGAGATTAGATTCAGAGTTTTTGTTTAAAAAAAAGAAAACCAAAAAAGAGAATATAGATATGAGGTAGATCATTGAATCTACACTGAGAAAAAAAGATAAAGAAATAATAGGATAAATGGGTAGATCATTGAATCTACTCTAAAAAGAAAAAGGGGGAGATATACAAGTGACAAAAGGTAGACTATTGAATCTATTATGAAAAGAAAAAAGAGAATATGGATATCATAAGATAAAAAGATCAATTATTGAATCTACTTTTAAAAAGGAACTACTTGTTTTAAATAGGATAATAATGAAATTTTTGTCTGAATTTATCAAATGTTAATGGACTAGACATTGTTAATGTATATAATGGAGTTTTTTGTCTGAATCTGTCAAATGTTAATGGACTAGACATCGTTAATGTAATTCTTTTATATACTTATTGGAAATAGTTTTTCTTGTATTAGTTATAAGCATTTTTTAAATTTTAAACAAAAGAGGGGAAATGTGGTGATATTGTGTTCACCAAAATATTGTGCACTCTAATAAAATTATCTGGAGTAAGAGGACAGAACAGCCACAAGATAGACATAGAGGCCGGAAAATGGTGGCACACACACCTTTAATCCTATTGCTTGGGAGGCAGAGATCCATCTGGATCTCTGTGAGTTAAAAGCCACACTGGAAACAGCTAGGCATGGTGACTCATGCCTTTAATCCCAGGAAGTGATGGCAGAAAGCAGAAAGATATATAAGGTGTGAGGAACTAGAGGGGTTAAGCTTTTAGGTTTTTGAGCAGCACAGTTCAGCTAAGAGGCATCCAGTCTCAGGAAACAGGATCAGCTGAGGAATTGGCAAGGTGAGGTGGCTGTGGCATGTTCTGTTTCTCTGATCATTCATCGTTCACCCCAATACCTGGACCTGGGTTTGTTTTTATTAATAAGAACTTTTAAGATTCCTGTTACACTACAGTGTTTAGTGATGATCAGACTCAAGACAAAGAATGAGAGACCTCATTTTATCCCTGGTCCTCACTGACCCAATGCCTCTCTTGAGACACAAGGTTTGAGTCCCTCCAGCTACACTGAACTCCCCTGCTGTGTGTAGACCACAGCCCTCCCAGCCTTTGCTGTTCAGGGCTGTCCTACAGATAGGTTATGATTAGTCTTCCCATTGAGCTTCCCTGAGAAACCTGATAGCCTGTCAGAGATCTCACACAGCTCAGGATCTGGCTGACATTTAGGTCAGGCTGGGCCACAGGTGGACTATTCTTGTCAGGAATTGGATATTGATTTACATGAATCTGGGAGCCCTATAAGAATCCTGAGTCTATGAAATGATCTAGAAGATTGAAGGTCACCTAGTAGGTCTCCATGGTGGGGAGGCTAGAGATATGGTTGTGGACAGATAGCTTGTGCCAGTGAAGTCCTATTTGACCCTGACTCAATGACTGTGTTTCCTGTCTGAGGTTCCCTATAACAGAACACATGGTAAATGATCATTGCTATGCCTGCAAGTTAACCTTAAATGTGAACAATGACCTGACCTTCCACCAAGCAGTGTCTGTTAGTGTTTGCCTGCAGGAAATAATCCCTAGGCTGGACCCCAGGAGGGCAAGGAGCTGCCATTTGTACACTTTTTCTTCTCTCTTTAGGGCTCTTGCCTTCCTGCGAGATCTTAGAAGACCATCAGAATAGGTAGCTGATTGCTTTTCCTACCTCTCTGTGTAGGCTGAGCAAACTGATTCTCAGGAAGAGATGCCCAGGTGACCTACCTCAGACATGGCTCTCAGAGGCTGACTGTCAGGAGGATCCCAGCCTACAATTCACCGTTGTCCCTTGTCAACTCCAACAGGAGGTCAAATTCCAATCCAGTCTATAAGCTCCCCAGAATTCCGGATCCAGTATAGCACAGGTTTCTTGAGCAAAGCTATCGGGGGTCATCTCTCTGTGAGACTCTCATAGATGCCTCAGCCAGGCCCTGCCTGAGTCCTGAAGGGTCTTTCTCAAGGCCATGTTCATGATGAACATCTAAGACCCTAGGCAAAGTGTGACATGCCTGGGTTCAGTTCCCTCACCCCCTTTTCTCTAAGAGTGGATTCAATTGGTTTCTTGCTGGTTTTCCCACACATTAATGTGTATCCTTTACTGAATGTTTGAACCACAATGTGGGGACCATAACACAGAGGCATACCCTGTGTGTGTAATAGGATTAGCTCCACCCTTGACCCAGAGGTTACAGAGAATTACTTACCAAGTACATTTAACTGCACAGTTGCTTTCATTTCATGACGGTCTGCAATAGTCACATATAGCAAATAGTATCCTGCATCTTTCTTAGTGACATTCTCA
The DNA here is from genome assembly GCA_902168325.1 of Peromyscus nudipes. NCBI lineage: Eukaryota > Metazoa > Chordata > Mammalia > Rodentia > Cricetidae > Peromyscus > Peromyscus nudipes. Next base: position 29,888 of record CABHPH010000942.1, read on the forward strand.
AAGAGTAAGGATCCATTGGTGTATATTGTCTCTCTTTTGCTGTAAGCAGACTTTGTTTCTGTTATATTTCTTGGTACTATGAATTGTAGAATGTAGTTTGACAGATTACGTTGATTCCCCCTGAACCAGTGAAAAACTCTGTATCTCTCTGGCAAATTATGGACAAGGAAAAGAACACTGTCCCCTTCACCAACGTGTGGTGGAACTGCCTCCACAGTGAGTTTTGCAGTGGTGACAAAGTTCCAGGAGGTTAAAAGCAAGGCTAAGAGGGAAGAGAGAAAAAAAATCCATCAATATTAGGACCTTTGCATTAGGAAATTTGGAATGTGAGTGTCTTCAACTCTCAGTCTTAATGTGTGCCCTGTTGGGACGAGGTCAGCAGCATCACCCCCATTCATCAGTACCCCTGAATCTTTCCACTGTATGGAACTGGCTTCTCAGGTATCTACACAGCTCACCCTCACTGCCCTCAGAACTCTACCCATACTCAGAATCTTTGGTGAGTGTAGACATGTCTTGTCTGACCTCCTCCTCTAAGACTCTGTGCCTTCATTTTCTGACCTTTCCATGCTCTGTTTCTTCTGAAGTGCTTGTCAACCCCTGGGTCAACCTTCTAGATGTCCTTGCTGCTCTGTCTTCCTGCCCAGTAGTAGTAGGGCTTTGTGAGGAGGACTGGTTTGATTTTGGTTTAAACCACACTGCCTAGAGCAGTCTCAGACACCTGTGAGTAAATGAGGGTCCCAGAGCCTGGGGTCTATTTGCAGATTTCTCAGGGTCCTATGAAATGAAGCTGTGGCGTATTCACCTTAGTTTGAGTTTTACTTGGAGAGTCACCCTGACAGAATTGTGAATGTCAGTCTTCAGGATACAGTGGCCAGTGCTGATATACTTACAATGTGGAACAACTGAGTTTTTCCTCCCTCACACCAATTCCCATCCACAGTGAACTTCCTGTTGCTCTCAGGCTTCAAGCAGAAGCCAGACATACCTTCTCAGGCTCTTTCCCTCTCCCCAAAGACCTCATTTACTCTCTGAGTTCCCCTACTCTCTACTCCAAAGGAATGTCTCCTCACCTGTGAGCAGGAGTCCCCTCCAGGAGACCTGTGCCTTGTGGAGAGGGGCTGAGGTGACCTCCATAGCCTCTGCTGTGGGCTAGGCTCTTCCTCTGGAGAGGAGGTTTGTCTCTCAGGCTGCTGCCAAGCTGGGCCCCTCTGGTGTCTGCTCTGCTTTTATTCCCACAATTGAGCCTCCTCCCAGAGGAGGGAACCTCCTGGAGTCAGATGTGCTAGGGGTGGAGTCTGTGTGTGTACATTGCTCTGTTCTTCTGTGAGTGCTGCCTCCCACCCTTCTATTCCTTTGTTGTTCAGTGTTCTAGAACATACTTTGAGCTGCATGGCTAAGAAGTGTCCTGTGTCCCGAGAGAACACAGCAGCTCACCCCAGGTCCTTGTCCCTGAACTTCCTATAGCCAAGGGTGTATTTCCTTGTGACATATACCCAGCAGAGCCCAGTCTGCCCTGTGATCTCAATGCTCAGGGAAGGTGGGATTTATTCCCAGCACGGAGTGGCAGTCTTCCCTGCGGGGCTGGAAAAGGTCCAGCTGAGTGATGACTGAGGGGGACCCAGATCCATCCTCACTGGTGTCACCTATCAGGTGTCTGATCCATGGATACATGCTATCTCAGGGGTTTGTATCCTCGTGTGCAGTAGGAGGTGACCTGTGTGTCCTAGAGAGGGTACCATGTGCTCCAGCTTCCTATGGAGGGCACCAGGGAGAGTTCCTGACCCCAGCTTCCTGTGCTGGCTGAGTGTGATTCAGGTCTGCCCATGCCCTCCCTGACCTTTCTAGAAGGGCTTTGTTCTCCTTTGTAATTGCCCCATGATATCCTTGTCTGTCCTCACAGATGATAAGAGGAGGGAGGGGACTTCATAAGGTCACCTTGCAGAGTGGGGGTCTCAGTGACACAGGTAATGATTATGTGAGGGAGCTCCAGGTCTGTGGGAACTGGGATGGAAAAAAGGCTGCAAGATAGGTTCACTCCTCAAGGAGAGTATTCCCTGATGATTATGGGTTTTATTGTCGCCCCCTGTTGTTCATGAGTAGACCTGCAGCTCATGTTTGGGCTGCTACAAGGATGGTAGCCAAGCTCCAAATGCTGTAATAAAGCTAAGCACTAGTTTTCCAGAAAGGTCCCAGTGTGCAGCTGCCCTTGAGGATCTCGGTAGATTTTTACTGCAGACTAGAATAACTGAGGTGAGACTCACTGCCATTTTGATCTGCAGTTCCAGGAAGACTGATGATGTTGAGCCCTCTTTCCCATGTGTTTATTAGCTTTTTATACCTCTTGTCAGGGCAGGAATACTGAAGTCCTTTGCTCACTCTAAAATCCTTTTATTCCAACTTTAAATTTTAAAGGAAAGTACATTCATTCACTAACAGTAACACATATTTGAATTATAACATAAAAAGAAAACTATACCAAACCCTGGAAGCTTCTCACTGTTGGTAACTCTGTTGCTGGTGTGTTAATGTTTGAGATATAGAGCCAGTAAGTCATCATTCCCAGGAATTTTAAAAAATTCCGCAATTATGATGATTTAAGCATACTTTGAAGCCTTCACTCACTGTAATTGTTATAGCTGGATTTCTTGTTTAAAGAATAATGCACCCTAATTTGGTAGCACTTACAAGAACTGCAGTGTACAGGGACATTTAAAAGACGAAAAACATAACTTCAAATTTGGGCTCCCAGTAAGGTGGCAGCACAGA